>JAZHYW010059260.1:0-27487 GCA_037355805.1 Ixodes ricinus | reverse complement strand
CACGGCCGCTTGATAAGGACTCCCCTTGGGAGCGGCCTGCCGTATGCCTCGCGCCGCCGGTGAGAGCGATAGTTCTACTTTATTCCGCAGCGCCAGCTGTGGCGCTCGTTATCGGCGAGAGTAGCGCAGTCCGCCCGGCGCGGCCCGGTGTGGCTATTTAGATTGTTTTTCGTGAAGCGGCAAGTCTCATTTGAAACGAGTGCCAGATTGCATGAATGATGTGACAAATCTGTGTCGAATAAAAGCACATAATTCTTTCTGCGAGGAGCTCACTCAGCTGCATGCTGCGCGTTAGAGCCGCATTCAGCTGGCAGTATGAGCGAATTGTCGTTTTCTTGTTCCCGTCCCCGTTTCTATTACCACTGTAATGAGTTATAGTTGGATATAGCTAGGCCGTATAATTTCCGATTTTAACCGATGCTCGAGCACGCTCGAGCTGTGCCTTTTATTTATCTGTGAGGGACAATAAGAAACGGATTCTTCGTGCATAACTTCTGCAATATAAACTTCTTTGTTCACGAACAGATCAAGGGAGTCATATAGTTCACAAGCGGAATACCTTTCGGGAAAGAGGCTTCCGCGAAAGTCTCAATATATTCTCTGGAGAGCTGTTTAGGTCACCAGCCGAGTTAGCCAGAAGAGGTCTGAGGAGCTTCCCGAGAAAGAGCTCGCAGAGTTCTTAGCTGTGGTACCGGTCTCTGCAGTTAGTACACCGCATCAGCGGGCAGTCCATAAGGTGTGGAAGCTCAGCGCTCGAGAGAACCTTGCCAATCCGTCCAGAACGACGAATCTCTGCCGACTGTAGAGCCCTCTCGACAAAGGTGCAGACGAGCTTGCACGGCCAGACAGCTTCAGGTCGTGGATAGCTGAGTCCTCTTTGGTCAAGGCTAAACACGAACTGATTTTCTCCGTCACGAGATTCATTTCCCTTAAGTTACAGCTTGCATTCCGGACACGTCACCTGCAAAGTTGAGCGAGTTCTACACATTAGCCTTCCTTGCTTTAATCTGTCTTGAAATTCGTCGCAGGTTTGTCGCAGTTTTTAATTCGCTCGTTCAGTCGTTTGGCTTGCAGTTGAAGGCGGTGCGCGTTTTTCTTGGCATCTTCCATGAAGCCTAGCTGTCAAATTGAATGACGTCTGACATTCTTCCACTTCAAACTCTTTTTGCAGGCAAGGTTCAATAGCCACGCACTCATCAACAGCTGGTCTTCTTTCTGCAGGGGACTGCATTTTGCGTTGTTGGCTTCTACCGCTCGCATGCGACGTGGACGCGTTAGGTGGCACACGAACAAGCGTTCTGCGCTTCTTTGAACCTGCTGGTTGCATGTACAACGAATACAATGGGAATTGAGTCGGCACCGCTGTCGGTCGCAGCAACGTCCGCTTCATCCCTACCTTGTAGTCCTCCGCCTTAAAGGCCTATACGTACAACCTCGGCTTTCTGCAGGGAAGATAATCCACATAGCGCTCCCCTCTCCTAAGCTGCGAGGGGGAGCCAGGTTGGGGCAAGGTAAAACGTGAAGAGGATATAGGAAAGGAGGTGACGGGCAAAAGTGGAAAGCGCGAAGTGTACGTCGGCCTTTAAAATGAAGGGAGAACACGACGCTCCTGGAGCTTGTTGCCACTGGCTGCCCTTCTCGCTGCCTTCTCGCGAAATGTTCTTCAACCAGGCATCCCAAAATTTCTCTCTAGACGGAAGCTCGTGATAGCAGAGTTCCGGATCTCTCGCAGCATTTGACTTACAACGCGGCACGCAACAGTTTTTAGGCATCGCGTGCTCCGTAACCCATCTGCACACTTTAAAACTGTGCAGAGACAGACAAAAGGCGGCTGTCTAAGTCTCTTCTTTCTCATCCATCAGTGGTTATCGCCATGAAACTATAGAAACGAGCAAGAAAACGATCGAAAACACAAACCCCACATGCGAGCACAGGGTAAAACTGCGATATTTACTCCGCGCAAAGCGGCGCAAAGGTGGGGGACAAGCGATTTTTGCGGCCTTTTGCAACCGCGACAGCACATCGGTATCGGCGAAGCCAATGACGGGCAGATATTTTCTCTGGGTCGCGGAGCAAGAGCGCGTTGGGCGCCTTTTCTATACTCTTTTTCACCTTATGATGTACCGCAGGAAAGGCTACAAGCGCGAGCTCCTTGCTCTATAGGGCACATCTCGGCGGCACAAGCTCTCGTGCGTTAAGAGTAGCTCCCAACGCTATGAGCTCGCGCTTCTAGCCTTGTCTGCGGTACAACATAAGGTGAAACGGAGTATAGCTTTCAGCTCACGAGACCACTCGCCGATGTGCAGCGCCTCCACGGCAGATGGGAGAAGTTCTCCTCTCACGCGCGCTCTTTTGTTTTCAGAAAAAATCGGCAGGCCGCACCAACAGGGGGGATCGAGAGGCCGTGGTGATACTAAGGGATACTGGTCTTGCCGATATCAAAATTACGCAAGAAACTGCACAACACGCCGGCATTGTCGGCCCTCGTTTGGCGCATTACGACAAGTTGTGAACCTAACGATGATTTTTGAGCAAATCGACGACGGACGACACGCGCCGTCGATTGAAACTTTCCATTCGAGTGGTTGTAATCACTGCCAGAAGGGAGAACGTCAAGGAGGAGTTTCAGTTGTCCCGCCTGCAGCGCGAGCCCCCTGCCAAAGCCTCCTATATACTGACAAAGCCCGGCAGATCGCCACGAGAAGCGGCCGCCGAAATGGAAAAGGTGGAGCGGCAGACAACGGATGAGAGGAGAGCCATGTGACTGGCGCCCCGCTGCGGCGGGACGCCGAGACACATTCTCCTGAGCGAACAAGTGTGTTTGGGGTCCTCGCTGCTGCAAAAAGCTGTGCGCTGACGTCCAGGTTCCCCGAGGAATAGCTCTTGGATACTCTGTGCTACCAGATCCTCGCGCTTCAAATCTGTGACCGGGCACTGATGGCTCCGTCGTCGAACTGCCAGGCTTTGTGAGTATAGAGGAGGCCATGGAACAGCTACCGGCAACGAGCGCGTGCTGCAGGCCGGGCGTTCGAGAATATGTCGTTCTCACTTTGTCAGTGACTATTAGCCGCCAGATGTTTTGGTGGCGCCCTCCTATGGTGTCCTCGCATGACGTCATTACCCCGCGAACAACAAGTTTGGTGAATGTTTGTAACTAGCATGGTGGAAGCTGGGAATCACTCCGCTCTCAAAGCAACACTGCTAACACCGTCAAGATTGAAGTTCTTACATTCGTCTTATTTCCGTCGATGGGAATCCTTTGCTGACATCATAGTCAGCATTCGGCCAGTCGTGGCAGGCCGACCAGAGCGATGTTTTTGATCGCGCACGTCGCCAATAGGCGACGTGAGCGATCGAGCGCCGATGTGATCGGTCTTCCACGATAGGCCGAATGCCGACTATAGACGTCAGCAAAGGATTTCCCATCGAGAGAATAAGAGGAATAGGAGAACTTTAATTTTGACGGTGTTGGCAATGTTGGTTTGAGAGTGCTATGATTTCAAGCTTCCACCATGTTTTTACAACATCTTCAAACTTGTTGCTCACAAGGTAATGACGTCACGAAAGGTAACCATAGGAGGGCACCACCAAAACATCTCGCCGCCAATAGAAACATATCCGTTTCCAGCACCTTCCGTCGGAACTACCTGTGTCATCTTAAAGGCTCAAGAGCTCTGCACGTATGTGGCATATTAGTGATTTAGCAACGCGTGGAACTGACGGTGTGAAAAAAATTCAAGACGTTTACAATTTTTCGTAATGCCGAATTAGAGCCCAGCTCTTGAGGAGGAGGAAGGGAAGGTACGCAGAGGAGGGTATGCGCCTCTTCCCAATCCGCACCCTCCCCTCCTGCTCGCCTGCTGCCCTCGCGGTTAGCGGAAAATTTTCGGTAAATTTCTTGCTAAATTTAGGGAAAATTTTAGCGGGGAAATATTTAGCGAAAATTTCCCTGCTAAATTTAGTGGGGAAATTGTTCCGCTAAATCTAACGGGAAAATTCAGCGAAACATTTCCCGCTGAATTTAGCGGGGAAACTGAATTGGTGCTGAGGTCCCGTGGCGTCAATTTCCTTGCTAAATCTAGCCGGGAAACTTAACCCGCTCAATTTAGCGGGGAAATTTCCTATAATGCAACGCGCCAAATACGCCGACGCCGACCTGATGGCGACGCCGCTCAAACCGGAAACGGGTGCCTAAAAGCAGCGCTCTAAATGAAAAAAATAAATAAAAAATGTTAGAAACTGCAAGGAACTTTAGAGTGTGCTTAAGCTATTTATCCCTCCCCCCCCCTCTCCTCCCCATCGATGCGGCCTGCCTGCTGCGAAAAAATTCTAACTCGGGGTCAGTGACGTGCCGCCATATTTGAGGGCGGTTGGCTTATGCTTCCGATAGATGTCACCAAGTATAGTGTCGCTGGTAGAGTGCCTTTATACAAACACGCGCTTTGGCTTGAGTGGTAAAAATGCCAGTCATTTTTACACCCAATTTCTTTTAATATCTGTTGAAGTGCGCGCAAACCGGTCTGACCCAACTCGAATCGCGTAGCCATGGCTAATGCTTATCCGCCATTTTACCGCTCGAGTCACGCACTGAGTTCACCACCGTATCACAAGCTGGCCCGCCGAGTACAACAAAAGATGTCTTCACTCTGAGACATACACACATTTAGGCACCCTAGTCACTTGATGAGGTTTCAGCATGCCACAATCCTCTTCCTTCGTCGTTAGCCTTCTTATTCGCCCATTCCGGCCATGTGGAAAACAATTGCCACGGGTCATCCGGGTTCCACCATCGTCGCTCACTCCAGTGCTTTCATTATGAACATCTTCGTGCGTTACCTTTGAGTTCAATGTTATTTGGCATAGGAACGGCCAGCGAAACAAGAGCGCGTAGCCGACGCTGCCGACCTTTCGCTGGCACATTGCGAGCGTTTCACACATTGTGGAAAACACGTTAGATGCAAGCACAATGAGGTGTGAGTTTATAAAAACCACACAAAAGAAGAAGAATAAAGCAGTCTTATTTAGTGGCAACTCTCAGGTTTCTGACAGGGGAAGGCTAGTAGCCGGTCACAAACGAAAACAAAATCGCTGGCTTTTCACTTTGGAAATGCCTTCAATCACACAACGGTATATGCTCGAACTTGTAACACGACGGCAAGGCATGAAAAGTAAGTGGAATATATTTGTTTTTTGTTGGAACGTTCAATGTTTAGGCAGCGCAGCGACGCATACATTAAGAAACCAGCAAAGGATGATGCAAACCTTAGGCGTTTGAGTGTGAACGTTTAATATTTATTTTGCGAATACTGACTAACCTCCTCTTGGAGGTTGTATAGCAGGTGTGGTTGTACATTTTAATGTACGAGAATCTAAACACAAACATATTAAAATATAGTTGAAAACAATTTCAACCTTTCCACTCTGATGAAGAAGGAAGACCAGCGAAGCTGTACCTATGGTGGGAATGAAGTATTTATAAATGAGGGATTAAGGTGTGATTGGGTAAATGGTTATTTGAACGATTAAAGAATCAGAATACGTAATGATCCAGGGCTGTTATTGTGTTTCGTAACCAGAAGTGACCATGGCCGTAGATCGCTGTGGTACACCGCCATAGGGTGTTACGCTGACGGCAGGCACGTTCTTCGTGAAGACGAGTTCTATACACGTCCGATGCCTGGTCGTGGGCACCGCAGGTTCGTTCACACTATGCAAGCCCGAAGCGCTCGAGCATAAACGAAGTGAACCACTCTCCCTCCTGGCGTGCGATGATCAACGTTAAAGTCACCCGTCAGTACGACAGACGTGTCGTCACCGAACCGCTGCCCGTTTCGATCTGGATGAGAATCGTACCGGCGTGCGGTCGTGTATCACTACTGCGTGAGCACGTTAAAGACCCCAGGCTAGCAGTCGTACTGCACTGGCGAAATTGCTCATCTGCAGTGTAAACCAGTGTCGCCCCTACTGGCAGATAGACCTTTACGCTGTATAAATCACTAAAACGTCCAATTTGACTTTTGATTTTGTCGTCACCGAGCATGACCCAGCCGAAGGCGTGCATCATGAGTGCTTCAATGTCTCTCTTGGGCGTCGCGGGGGGGGGCGTACACAACGGCGACCACCGGACCATCGCGCACCTTGCACCTTGACGGAAAGTGCTGGACAGCTACCGCCATCCATGAGCGACGGCGGTAACCTGTGTCGACAATTGTTTGCACCGGACACGATCCTGGGGAACATAGCCCTTAACAGCTCCGCTTGAAAAGAACAAAAACAGAACTCGGGTGATCAGGACGTTGAAACTTCATCAGCTCGCCTGCAACTTCTGGTATTTCTAACATATTTTGCATGGTATTTTCCTTTCGACGGTCAACCTTCTAATATGTATAAGAAGAATTCGACTGAAGGTCAATACACGATGATGATGATGATGATGATGATGATGATGATTTTGTGGCTGTTCCCTTTGAAGCGGGCGGTTTGAATAGAAATCATACCTAACCAAATAAAAACGGAGAGAAAAAAAAACTGCACTACTGTTGCATTCTTTGCCACCAGTCCTCCAGCCTCCTTTTAGTACTCTCGACTGCGTCGCTGCACTTCCAGCTGGGCTGCAGTGCCACTGCTAGCGATTTAAGTCCGCACTGGGCCAGCACACAGCATCCCTGCCTGTGTCCCCAACTCGGAAGCCAGGGGCTTCTGCCAGAAGTTGTTCGTGCGAATGTGCCTCGTCTAGATGCAGCCCGTTGTCTGCGCGCCTGGCCCCATTCCACCGGGTGTCTTGGTACGAGACTGTTAGGCAGTGATGGATTGCAGCAATGATGCTGTTGATACGCTGCTGTACACTATACTGTCGTTTCGCGCAGCCGATGCCCGAGCACATGCATGTGCTGAGTGTGTGAGCCTGCTGAACGGATCAGAACACGCTGCCTGGCAACTGAAGCCAGCATAGCGTTCTTAGCCCTCCCGCACGTGCTTCAAAGAGCAGGCGGCTGCCCAGGCTATTATCATACAGGGTTGTCTCTGTCGATATTTCATTTTTCCAGCGGTTGTACACTTGCAGGGTTGACTTTAGAGCGAGACCGCCTCCGACCACTGCACAGCCTCTTCCTCGCGCACTCTCTTCCGCACCTCCAGTTCCCACTTTTGCTCTGTAGTGGCAGCCACGGGCACAGTAGAAAGCCATATTTCTTTTCCAGCTGGTACAGTCGCTTTCTCCACTTTGTCTGTATCCCTGTCAGGTGTATGTACACAAATAGTCGTTTGGCCCACCGTCCTCGGTTCATGAGTCGCAGACGCCCGTCGTAGCCGATCTTGCTAGCTGCTTCTCTGGCTTCAAACGATGACCATCCAAGATCTCCTTGGACAGCTTCGTTCGCCACCATGCCATGGCAGCCTAGGGCCTGCCTCCCAACTTCGCGCTGCCGGCGCTCCAGAATGTCCCTCACGTCTCCAGGAATGCACACAACAGCATTAGCAAACGTTAGGCCAGGTACCATGGCTGCTTTCCAGAGTTCCCTTGTAACCAGAAATCGATTGCAGCTCCATAGGTTACGCTTGCGAAGGACACTGGTGTTTCGCACGAGCCGTCTTTCTGAGGTGGAGATGGTGTTCCGCTAGGTATTCTGGCTTATTTGTAGTAGAATACCCAGGTACTTATAGGTGCCTTGCAGGGGATTCGTTCGCCCTTCAGCACGCAGTGACCAAGACGCGGCTCTTCAGGCCCGGCTAGTTGCACGACTGCCGACTTTTTGCTGTTGAAGCGAAGGCAGCGCGCATCCGCCTCTTCTACACAGATGACTAAAAGCTGTTGTAGTGACTCTACACTTTCCGCTGTAAGTACGATGTCATCCGCAAGGTGAGACCTGGTAGCGTCCAGTTCACTGGCTCTCCTTTTCTAAATGGGTGAAAGAGAATCCTACCCCCGACTGGAGCAAGCGCCTCTCTAGCCCCGACACATAGAGGATATATAGTAGAGGAGAAAGCGGACAGCCTTGTCGTAGACCTCTTGTTACAGTTACTTGCTCCGATTTGGCACCATTCATCTCTGTTGTCACCGCGTTGCCCGAATACAAACATCGGACGAGGGCCAACCACGTGCCGTGGCATGTCTAACTGTTCTAGGTGCTGGAGCAATAACTCGTGAGGTACACTGTCGTAAGCTTTCGCAATGTCAAGGAAGCAGCACAGTAGTTTTCTTCCTTCCTTACGGGCGACCTCAATACACTGGGTGATCGTAAAAATGTTTTCCTCCAGTCGGCGACCCCGACGGAAGCCTCCCTGCAGCTCCGTTAACACCCCATTCCCCTCTGCCCATGCTGCCATGTAATCTTTCACTATATGTGCGAAGGCTCTGTAGATGGTGGAAGTCACTGTAAGTGGCCGATAGTCCTTATTCATTATTCATTATTATTCATTATTCATTATTATTCATTATTCATTATTATCCTTATTCATTATTAGCGCCATCTCGCGGCACCGGCGCGAACTATCGAGCCTCCGCGCCAGCTTTAAGTCTTCTCCACCGGCCCCGCTCTGCCTGCATAGCGTTCTCCGCGATAGCTCTTACGATGTTGTTCTTCTGGGATGTGGTGAAAAGGCTAGTTCAGAAAAATTGCGTAGGCACCGTTTAGAATTACCGAAGCGACACCAAAATTCTGGTGACCAGAAAAACTGTTTGGCATACACAGCGTGACAATCAATTCAAAGAAGTAGCCTCATGAAAGTATCATGAGCCGCAGTTGTCCCCGTGTTTTTATTGTTGCTGTCGTTTTGTTTGCTGTGGATGCAACCGCCACAAATGTGCGAAGCAGACTTAACCAGCCATTATCACAGCAATGGGGAGCTTCATATATAAAAACAATTTGACAGAGCCCGCGGCAGGAGCAGGCGGCACGGGTCCTGCCATTTTATTACTCGGATGATCCGATGCGATAAAGCGCTACAATTATTCCGATATTCGCTGTTAAAGCTTCACATTGAAAATAAAAACAAACGCGATCCGTATAGTTCCTTCAGTTGGCTTCTTTTTTATCTATTGAGTGCGCAACGAGACACAGCAGTAAAGCGGCATCACTTTCCCATTGCAGCGCTTTGCCCGTCACCTCGAACAAGGGTTGCAATGTTTAAGGCTACGGAAGAAGGTTGGCGCAACGTCCGACAGATGGCGCGCAAATCCAAATAAGGTCGATTGATGCATGCCGCAGAAAGACTGCTCCGTTCTTCTGTTGTTCGTGTGAATAAAATGAAATAAAAAATTAATGAAAAGAGCCAGTGCGACAAAGGTATGGAACAAGTGCCCTACTGTACGAACTTCGCGCAACTCGGACCTTATCCTCGCTGTACGGCGCCTTGTAGATAAAATCAGATGAGTCTTGGTCTCCTCGCGTAGCGAGGAGATCAAGACTCTGCTCTGCTTGCGACTGAATACGACGTGGTAACACATTGGCGCCATCTACCGGGCGGCCTTGTAAGACTTTGATCTGCTTATATTTTACGCAACAGTGTTTCCACGTCGGAAGAATTGTGACAATGTCGAAAGCGATCATTTCTCCTACATTTGCTTTGGTCGCACAAATATCGAAAAAACCTTTAGATATACGTAGATCGGAAGTGTTTCAGGGATACGCGATAGATGGCGCCAGTGTGCCAGTGCGTTCTTTCGTGGTTGGCGGTCGCGAGATGGTTGCGACGTAGTCGATAGCATTCAAACGCAAACGTGTGAACCAGTTTCAACTGCCCAGGACGTTCGGGCGGGTTGTGTTGGTATCTACGTGGCGGTCGATGGCATTGTCTCGTTTCGTCTCCCAGAGCTCGACAACTGACGTGTAGGCCGGGTACCGCTGTCTGACAGGACAAAAGGTTCCGCTGTCAGTTAGCAACGCGACAGAGAAGGCTCGTTGACTGCGTCGAGCGTGCCATTATCGCGAGCAGTTCTGCCTTTCAGCGGCTTCGCTTTGTAGAATGTTTCCCGGTTTATCTATTCCAACCGTTCGCGTTAAAAAAGGAAGAAGAAAGTGGCAAAGGTCATCGACAACTAACGGCGATAAAGCGTAGAGTGAGCCATGTCTAACAGTACGTAACCAGCTAGGCTTCTCAGCGCTACATTCGGGTACAGAGAGAGCGTGGCAGTACAGCCGATCAACAGTCTCTTGCAGCCGCGTTTGCAAAGTGGGCAATGGGCCAAACAGTGAAAGCGAATTTCGGACGATGATCTTATAGAGTCTGCTTAATTTTGACCTTAACAGATTCACTAATGAGCTCTGTGCAGGAGAGTTATACGGCCAGGGGGACATATTATAGGAGGTAATCGTCACTATAAATCAAATAACTTTCCTAGAATTTGTTAATCATATTTTTAATTATTGAACATAAAATGTGGTTCCAATTAGAAACTCGCCCTGAGCGTCATCGAAAACCACTCAATAAGTAAATTTGGAGCGCGTGCGAATGGCGGCGGTGTGCTAAAGTTGCCACTCGCGCAACACGCGCACAGGCTGGCGATGCGAAAACACGGATGCTAAGATTATCTGTTCGCGTTTTCACCCCTCCGAGCTAGAGCCTGACTACAGCAGACCACCGAAATTCCCACGCGCTCCAAATTCACTGGCCCGGTGGTTTTTCGACGGCGTCTCAGCGGACATTTAGAACCACACTTTTTGTGTTCAATAATTATACAGAGTATTAACAAAGTGTAGGTAATTCTTTAACCGTAGCCTCTATTCAGGGGTTTCCCCGGGATTCTTAATCAAGAGGGGTGTCCCAATGGCAAAACCGGGGGGAGAGCGATGCGAGGCGAGCTAGATAAAATACTAAAACTGTTTCTTTTTTTAGTCGACTAGCTAAATTACGAAGCGTCTATTAACCAAATGCTCATCCCCCTAATGCATGTTTCCCTTTCTCTGTATACACACTGAGAGGTGGATTGTTTTCTACTTAATCTGACAGAAAAAAAAAAGATTTTTTTTTAGATTCAAGGAGGTGTTTACGGAAAACTAGGGGGGGGGTGTACGCTACTGGGGGATTTGAGGAAATCCTCTCCTATTTACTTACAAAGCCTGGCAGATCGCCACGAGAAGCGGCCGCCGAAATGGAAAAGGAGCGGCAGACGAATGAGAGGAGAACCACGTGACTGGCGCCCCGCTGCGGCAGGATGCCGAAACACACTTCTCCCGAGCGAACAAATGTGTTTGGGGTCCTCCGCTGCAAAAGCTGTGCGCTGACGACCAGGTTCTTCCGGGAAATGGCTCTCTTAATGTTCTGTGCTACCACATCCTCGCGCTCCAAACGCTGCGACCGGGCACTCTATGGCTCCGTCGTCCGAGCTGCCAGGCTTTGTAAGTATAGAGGAGGCTGTGCTTTGACTTATAGAGACGATTACCTCCTATAATATATCCCCCTGACCGTATTTTTGTTTCTCACTAATACAAGGGGTTTTGATGATGATTCGCAACTTTCTAATTTGCGAATCATCCACCAAATAAAAAGCCTAGTTCACATGTTCTATCTAATTATCACGACTTGTCGTGGCGATCAGCCATTTGTATTATTAGACAGCATTAGCGCATCTCCCGCGGCGTTTTAGAAACAATCTGTAAAACGCACAAGAAGAACAATCCTGTGCATGATTGACCCGTGCCACCGAGGCAGTTATCCATTCATATCTAAGGCATCTGACGCTACATTACTTTGTTTTGGTCGCGGGTGCGATGGTTCTCCTCCTTGGATTTCAGCATCGATATTGCTGTGTAACTGCGGGCAACATGAGGCTCTCTTGGTGGCCACATGTTGGACAAGATGATGCCACGCAACAAGCACCAAGTAAGCAACCCGCTAGCACAAAACTAATAAAAAAGAAACAAACAGAAGAGCACTTTTACATCTCGGCAAGCGACTGGAAAATAAGACACAAATTCGATTCTAGAAGCTAGATTTTGGTCACCCGGGGTTCGACTTCACTGGTTCTTGAAAAGCAGTAGTGTTGTGGCTCGGTTGGAACCACCGCCTTCAGGTAATCCTCGTATACGTCCTTCAGCGGCGTCAGGAAGCTCTGGGTCTCAGCACTGGGTGCGTGACAGGAGCCATAACTTCTTTGAGCCATTTTTGCTCGAGCCATCTTATTTATATATATAAGAAGGCACGAGCGCTGGGGTGTATGGTTTATAGCTAAAATATGACGACGCGACAACATTATTTATTTTGCGTCCTGATTTATCCGGTGTTCAGCCGAGACCGGCCGAGATAAATACCCGGCACGAGCTACTAGCTCGAGTGAGTATTTGTTTATCACAGATCCGACGATTGAAAATCCCTGCTCCAAAACTCGCACGATAGCATTCACCCCACCTCTGAAATTTGATGGCAAGATCCGCAGGGAACGCTGGCGACCCCGAGGGAGAGAAGACGCTTTTCCGAGCACCGCTCATCCGTCATCGCCGGCCTCTCTGTGGCTGCTTACTTTACGGGATTCGTTTACAGAGGGAAGAAGGGGCGCTTTTACCGGGGGGCTTGGGATTTGTTGAGAAGATGGAGCAGAGGAGGACGGGCTCGGAACGCGAGGCGACGTTCGCGGCAGCCGCCTCCGGACTCGGTCCCTTCGCCCACGCTTATTTCTGCTTCCTTCCACGCTAGAGTATATGGCGGGGTGCGCAAAGCCCCAAAAGTGCTTCATCGGCGAGAACTTAAATGCGGCTAATTTTTATGATTAAAGCGTTGCGATTTCGTTTGCTTTCGAATATACGCAGGCATTAAAAAGCGCACTGGAGGACCGAGGAACGAAGAATAGGCGCACACTAGCACGGACGACAGCTGCCGTTTGCTGCGTCAGGCCGTCGATGGCAAGCAATGCCATTTTCAAAATGTTAGCGGTAATGCAGATGGCATTTAAATGCGAATAGCATTCTTTGGATACTTCACGCACTTTTCGTCTATGTATCTATCTATCTATCTATCTGGCTATCTAACCTCTTACGCCGCGGGTCGATAAATAAATAAAAAAGACCGGCGCCGGCTGGGATTCGAACCGTTGACCCTTTGATCAGCAGGCAGACGCGCTAACCACAGAGCTATGAAGGCAGTCATTCAACGCACTCTAAACGGTTGTTTATATCTTTACCATAGGACGCGCTTTACAGCGCTGTCACAGCTACCGGTGCGCGCGCGTTCCATGCACGAGGGCTCATTCCGCTCTCGTGAGGCTGAGCACGGCCGCTAGCTCACCCTCTCCCGCGCTCGGGAGAGGGTGATGTAGCGGCCGTGCTCAGCCTCACGAAGCGGAATGAGCCCTCGTGCATGGAAGCGCGCGCACCGGCAGCTGTGACAGCGCTGTAAGCGCGTCTATGTAAGATATAAACAACCGTTTAAATACCGTTGGTTGAGACTAGCTGAGACGCCAGAAAGTCTGGTCGGTACCATTTTGAGTGTTTGTGCGTATGGCGCGTGCTTTGCTCGCCTTCTAAGTGACACAAACGCACGTGCTGGGCTGCGGAGATCGTGCGCAGGGCTGTGAAAGTGTCAACAAATTTAGAATCGCCTCAGAGTGGGCTGGCGTATCTAGAGTGTGCCGGCCACCTGACGAACGCGCATAACTCCGCACCGTTTGATGCTATTCGCATTAACGTAGATAATCATTCCCAAAGGATGGGTTCTGCTGATTGTATCTCTGGCGCATTTTAGTACCCATGTGATTCTGGAAAGTTCTCGGCTATTGCCCGATTTTGTGTCATTTTGTGCGTTTATATGTCTGAGTGCTTCGATAAACATTGGGGCGAATGATGCGAGTGTTCGTAAACAAATACGCTCTTGTTGAGGTTAACTACGTCAATCACTGCGTACGGCAAACTTGGTTAATGTGGGAGACGTAGAATAATTTTAACAATTGAATACATTTTCAGATTATAAACCTGCAACAGTCTATTGCCGTATCCCGAAGGAAAAGTAGTAAATTCAGGACGGTCTATTTCCTAGCATGTGCATCATCTCTACTACACCCGTTTCACGATAACTTGGCGAACTCTGCAGGCTGCGGCCCAGCGACCGAATAATGGCGTCGGAGCAAAGGCGGGTGACAACACTCCATCGTCGAGGCCACGGAGACCTTGTTACCGCCACATCAACAGCGCCGTCCGCGACAAAATGTAGTTCTACACGTCTTGTTATTTGAGTAGCGTTGCGGTCAGACTCTTCCAGACCGCAACCAACGCAACTCGGAAGAAAGACGAAGGCATATTTATTTTTCAACAGTACTTAGTTCGGATCAATACTTTTCCGAAAGAACATGCACTTTTGAACGATGTTTGAACGATCGCAGCCGTGTAATCAACCGCTTCGCTCAAAACGCTCGCCTTGTATTAGCACCCGCACAGATCCGCGGGTGAATTGAGCATATGGTTAACTCGCGAGCTGTTACAGAAGAACTCGCTACTCTGGCGGACGGCAATGTTGGGCGGTGGACGTTCATCCGAAGTTGGTTGGATTCGCTAGCAGACGACTTTTGGCCAGCAGACGACAGCCGGTTCCTCGAACCTGCGCATTCGGCGACAGTGGCATGAACGCTCCCGTGACGTGATGTCAGGCCTCGCTCCGACGCTCTTATTGGCGTCGCGGGGCCGTGAGCCTCCACCAGTTCGCCGAGTCATCGTGAAACAGAGTATAACTGATAATCTTGAGCTGCCAACATTATCATTTCTAATGAAATCAGGCTGAGACCCAGTGTCAAAAGATTCAGACAGTGTTTCCTTCATTCTAATCACATGATTGACAAAAGAGGTCGGGTGTTGCTTCATGCTGGCTATAGGCCGTCATTGCGGCTCGGAATCATGTAGTACCTATTCTCAGGCCCGAGTTGTTGCTTCCCACAACACGGACTAATTCCGGCAGCCAGCCGCATTCGCCAGAATATTTTTCTATGGGCGTAACGCAGAAGAGCGACCGACTAACTAGGGAAGTTACTGCAAAACCCCAGTATGCATTGTGCCTCGTTTCTACAGTAGCCCTCTCCAATCGTTTTAGAGGACTTTAATTGTCCTAATACGATTAGGGAACTCTCGCTTTCTGGGCGCACTTCAGGGTCGTATCATAACACAAAATAGATCCTTGACTTTTTCTTGCCACTAGTCCAGTGCTTTAAGAATGATATCATGTTTCATTTATTTAACAACAAACACTCTGCAATTCAACTGTTTATGTTTGATTTTTAGCACTGATCATCATTCTTTAAATTTATTATTGATTGCAACGAGACCTCCTTGTGGGGCCATTAGGAATGAACTTCAAAATAGTTCTAATTCCTTTGATATTTTCCCTCAAAATAAGGTCGCGCCTCTTGTTGACGTAATCTAACAATTAGCATAAAATCGAACAATTGAAATCCCTGGTTTAAAAAAAAGAACAACTTTTTGAGAATCAACTATAAGAAAAAATAGAGCACTAAAAAACTCCAAACCAAAATTGGCTACCTATAATGAATGTGTAATCTACAGTTTGATTACTAAAATTCATAAAAATTTATAATTTAATCAAAGGCAACATCATTTCAACATTGACCTTTTAAACACTTCTCGTAATAAGCCTAAAAAATTTTGGCAATATTTACTTCAGAACCACTAAACCTGCACAACTAACGAGTTATGGATAGGCTCTTATATTTTAACGAGCGAGGTGCCAATAGCCTCAGTTCATACTTTCAGCCATGTCTAGATGCTCATCAATCAGTAAACCTCGACTTAACAATTTACACAATCCTCTCGTGACCACCATGGAATTTACTTATTCGGGCATTATAAAAGCCAAAAAAAGGCTAAAATAATCACCCAGTTATGAAAACATAACATTAGAAGAAAAGTAAATAAAAACACACCACTCAGTATATCCCAGTTTGTTTGCCTATTGCTTGTATGTAAGCAGTCTTTGACTTTTGACTAAAATTCTACTGACCGAAAAAAATTGTCCGAAATACTCCTGTCTACAAATCAGGTGACCCGACCGTATACACCAACATAGTGTTTACTGACGAGCCCGCTTGGCCCACACCAGGTGTGGGCACTGCGAGCGCGCAGAAACCAGATTCGGGAGGAGGGAAGTGTTTGCGCATGCTCAGTGCCGACTGTCGCGCCACCTCAGAGGCGTGACGTCAGGAGAGTTGAGTCGGTCTATACTGCGTTCCACACTAAGACCAAGCGCAGCCGACAACAACTACGATCCGACGGAGCCAACCAAGCAGCGTCAAAAGTGCATCGTCACGGCACATCGTGGTCTTTGGGCATTTGTTATCACGAACTAAAACAATCACGCGCAGAGAAAAAAAAATCGAGAAGACGACTTCAGACTGCGCAGCGTGTAGGAGTGCAAAAGCATTCGTACACGCAGCGCATTCCAACAAGCAGCGCGCCACGTCTTCCTGCCGCACACGGCGCCTCCGGCGGTGACGTCACGTTCCCCCACTGCGCAGGCGCGGCGAACCTCGCCGGCTTCACGACGGCTCCGTGACGAAGCATTGCGTTGCTCTGCTTTTCTTTGTGCTTTATTGGGAATAGGAATTTAGTGCCGTTTCGCTCAGCCAATGGGATTTAGATGCCCTTTCGCTCAGCCAATGGGAATTTAAGTGCCGGTTTTCGCCGGCTTCACTCCATGAGATATTGAATGTTTTAACATTAATAAAAAAAGAACGCCTGATTATGGCGCATTCACTGTGCATGACTGCCTTAGACAATGGTAGCGAAGGCACAAATACGACGAGCGCTGTTAGTTTGCAGTTTCGGTTTTTGCAGTTTTGGAGAGGTCCCAGGGATCGAACCTGGGACCTCTCCATTTCCGGTGGCTATGGCGTCTACTGCGTTCCAACACGACTTTTGATTGGGCTAGTTGGTTCGTATTAGACATGATTAAAATAGTGCGAACTTGACAAGGACAAAAAAGGCACACGTACGACAGGACTGGTGCTGACTTCCAACTAAGTTTATTGCATCATCCAACCAAGCAATATATACCATCGCCTGCGGACATAAAAATAAAAACACACACACACAAATAGCGACAAAAATATTCCCTGGAGAAGGGGAACGAAGGACAAAGGAAAACACAAAACTTCAAACACGCTAGGTAGCTGGTGCGCGACGAAAAAATCCGCGTGGTTGTGTATTCAACCAGGGGCTTTTCCGTTTCCGGTGGAGCGCTCTATCAACTCAGCTAGCCACGAGTTAGACGTCAGTAGAGCAAACGGGTTTTATCAGCTGCCACCAGTCTAACACCAACAAGGGTGAACGGCTTGTATTTTTACGGTTATGATGATAATACATTTAATTGCAAAGGCGCAAGCGAGCTGGACAGGAATGACGAAAATAATCCCTGGAGGAGGGGAACAAGGGGGACTAAGTACAAATACAAAACTCCAAACTCAGCTAGGTGACTGGCGCGTGACCGAAAAACTCCGCATGGTCCTGGTATCGAACCTGGGACCTCTCTATTTCCAGTGAATGCTCTACCAACTGAGCTAACCCGGAGTTAGACGTCAGTATAGAAACCGTAATAGTACAAAAAGAATTCGTGGGAAGTCCAAGTGTCCAAGTGAGTCGGTATTTACAGCGTCAACTGAACAAGGTGGCAGGTCATGATTCTTTTTTTTTTGTAAAAAAAACCTCAAAGTAGATAGCACTGTACACCAAGGACGAACTTATAACTACCAGATCAGCCTTCTCAGTGGACGTAGAAGAATGCATTATTCAGTGCCATATGATGGACTCTTGAATGCTGTAAGGGACAAGATCGAGGAATCCGGACGGACCAAGTTCCGAAATTCGGCTGGCATCAACTTTGAGAACTTTCTAAACCTCCTGGAATTCCGTGTTAAGTCGACAGCTGTCAACCTTGTTTGCCAGTTCTTTATAAAGAAAAAATATAAATCTATTCGGTTCTCTGTCGTCCCGTTGTTGTGCGATATTTATCTGGGCGAAATGGATAAACGTATATCTGGGTATTTTGAAGATTTACATGTACTTAAAGTTTACCGATACGTTGACGATTTTTAGTTGTTTTAGGAGATTTGACTAGGTCAAATGCAGTTGATGTTGCTTCAAAAATTATCGACATTTTTTATTGTTCACTCGGGAGGTTTAAAGTTCACTTACGAAATGGCAAACCAGAATTTCATTCGGCTTTTAGATTTGCAGCCTGATTTCCTAGGCAACACTTAGTGCTGGATGTACAACCCGCGATCCAAAAAATTTTTTTGTAATTTGAAAGTGCTCACCCCAAGCTTATAAAAAGAGGAATACCTACAAATTGCTTACTGGCGGCCTTCACAAAAAGTTGCAAGCATAAAATGTCAACGGGCTTCGATCTGCAGTTTAGGAAGTTGAAACCTGCGGGGTACCCTAACATGCTACTATAAAATGTTTGCGGGAGCTTTTACAAAAATTTAAAAAAAAATCACAGAATAACAAAAACGTATCATAGAACAGATCAACAAAAAAAGAGTGCAAAGAGTGCAACTGGTTCTGAATAATTAATTAGGTACACGTTAATGTCTACAGCAACATGTATAGACTCGAGCCATATTAATTTATCTTAAAATATTCGACGAGGTATGGCCCATATAGTCAACTCACGATTGAGGTGAATAGGCTTCGCCTTCATCTGTGGTTTGAACCCCGTTACATCTTTACTCGACAATATCTCATCTTGAGTACGGCGTCTCATCTGGACTCCCCAAGGCAGGGTTCTTGGGTTGCCACTCTTTCAGTATTTGTAAATGGCGTCCACCATCAGGCGACATGTTGTTTTCGGCTGTTCTCCGATGATCGCGAGATTTACCAAGTTGTGCGCAACCGGAACGATCAGGCAGATATCTGTACAAATCTAACTTAATCTAGGATATGACCGGTGCAGGATGTTGCAAATTACACTGAACTACTCTGAAACGTAGTTTCTTCATTCCACTTTCGCGCGTTGTCCTTTGTCGTTTAGCTACACCATGTGGGAGCTACCGATTTTGTTTGCGATTTCAGAGCTGGGGCGTTGAGTACCACAGATTCTACCACAATTTGTCTTGACCTGTGAGCGACGTCGCAACTGTGAAATCGCTCACACCGCAAGCAAAATCGCACCATGTAAATTAGGCATTACAAATATCGTGGCATTCACTAACCTTGGCACCTGTCATGGAGCACGCATATAACACGCAGTGTCCAACGCTAACCTCATTCTCGGATATTCCGGCGCAATCTAAAACTTGCACTTATCTTAGTATAGAATTTAACTTTCATTACGCCTGTTAGATCACAATTTGGTATTTCGGCATCCGCCTTGTCCCCCTATAGCATTAGTTGAGAGCAAGCGTAAGACTAGAGGCAGTAATTGTGCACCAAGATTAATTTTTCAAGATTGCTTACTAAACGCCTGTATTATCTGGCTAAGCATGCTTTAATATTTTTTTCAAATCTTTGCTTTAATCATTTGTTTTAATACCAAAGACAATTATCACGTCTGTTTTTCTTATGTAACAGTTTCTACCATAACGGTAATACAAAGGTTTCGCTGCTACTTCACGAAATTGTATTTTCCATCGCATTAATAGTGTGTGCATTTCTTCACTTTTTCCATTAACGAACGTGTATTAGAATAACATTCCTAGCGGTACAGCATTATGATCCAAAGTGATCATGCCGATAGCGTGATACCGTGACGTGATACTGTGAAACGTGATATGATGTTAGGTGATACCACGGCTTGACACCATGATGTCTCGTGACGTCACGTGACCACATCACGTGACGGCATGTCACGTCTCGTCCAGAAACGGTGGGGCATCATACTGTTCTACATGACGTGACTTCATGTAACACCGAAATTCAACACCGTGACATCATGTGCGTCTCGTCTTGTAGCCACGTCGCGTGACGTTGCGGTGCAACGTGACACGTGCAATCATAACTTGACACCCATCCTTACTAGATTAGCTCAGTTACGGAACTGCACATAAACGATGATTGCAAAAACAGTCCCGTTCCCCCTTCCCCTCCCCGGCTCGCCTCTCATCGCTCGACGCGCCACCGTATTTGGGGGACAACTGCTATAGTAACTGCATTGCATTCTTTGTACTACGTATATTTGGAAGCACAGCCTCTAGATGGCGTTTCACCTTACTCTGTGGAACACAGTTTTCAAACGAAAATCTAGATGACGCTTTAAACAACGTGAGGCGGACTAAAGGGAGTGAAGGGGGTCTCCCCTCCGCGGGAGTTCCACAACTGAGGTAATCTAGTAACGTTGTTGACACCGTAACGTCACGTGAAAACTTGACGTCAAGGGACGTGACGTGACCACGCTGACAAGATTGGCGTATGCAGGCTGTTTCAAAAACAATTGAGAATAACTTTTTTAAGAAGTAGATTTGAAGTAATCAGACGTATAATTCAGAGCTAACGTTGTCTACCACAGGAGATGTCAGAGTGCAAATTAAACGTAATAATTAGCAACCTATAATTGCCTAAAATTTTCTAATTTACTTTTTAAATCCTCGCCTCATTAGGCACATTCTGAATAAGAGACTTGTTGTCTGACATCTAAATATGTTATAGCAGGTGCCAGAAGTGAGGAACTAAATACTTCGCGCTATTTAATGGCGAAACGGGACTGCCTGGAGTCTGAGAACCAAACTAAAAAAGAAAGGCCGAAAGCATAGCGCTTGAGGAGACATCAGAGTCTGGCACTCCTTCTGTACGAACACGTGACACTTAGGTCACGTGCCGCTGCCAGATCGGGTCGCGATGATTCGCTATCAGCGGCCGCGCCGGAGAGCCGGCGTCACTTCCGATTGGGAGTTCGTCGCTCTCTTCATGTTATGGGGAATTCCCTTGGCGAAGTTAGAGCAGTTTTGGAGCGATTTGTTTGTACCTTCCTGGACGTGCAAGTGTGCGCTCGCATCTACCGCATTAAAGGCGCGAGCACAAGCACTTTTGGATCGCTCCAAATCCACCAAAGAATTCTACTTCAGTATCACTATCTCAAGTCTCCTCTCAACCTACCAGAGAACAGCGCGGAACAAAATGTAGTTGTCTGAATTCTAACTTCGGCTATGAAATGTTTTGATGATCTTTGAAGTATAATAGGCCAAATAAAACGAATATAAAATTTTTTTCTTATTTGTTTAAAATTCTTTAAAGTAATATGTTAAATGGAAAACTGAGCTACAAAAACGAATTAAAAAGTGTACATACAACATGAGTGAGAGAATTTGCAATCACTCGACCTGGGGTAGAAAAGAACACTGAAAAGACGAGCTTTTAAAATTGGGAATTCCGGTTTTATGTTTATGATCAAAGCGAGAAGGGATGTACGATAGCGGACACGAGATTGTTCTAATATTATATTTAAAAAAATAATACGCAAATGGAGTACGGCGATGCACTCGATACGACAGATCTGAAGAGTCCTTCATAATAGAAACGCTGGCAGTGCGCTGATTGTTGCTTAGGATGAAGCGTGCTGAGCAATTTTGGACGGATTCAATCGAAGAGATTACCGATCAAGGGCTGGAAGACACGGCAGCCGTATATTTAAATTTTGGACAGATAAGTGTTTTGTACAAGTTGAGTTTCAGTAAAGACGGAGCGAGAAACACATTTTCTTACAAGTATCCTAACATATGGTGAGCACTGTTAACCCCTAGTTTGGCATGTAGTTCATGATTTTTTTATAAGAAAGGTGAGACGCCATATGAACACAAACATATCTGCAGACAAACACTGAAACGAGAGATACGTTGTTCAGATGACAGACATGACACGATGATTAAGCACGTGACACTCTTATATATTTGCATTTATTAGAGCGAAGTTTTATTAGCCACTGTTCACACCACTCTGTTGTTCGATTCAGGTCAAGTTGTGGCAGAATGGTATCAGGTATATCAGTTAATTTCCAATATATTAACCAATCGTCAGCAGGCGTGTGAAAAAAGACTTTCAGTTCCAAGACATTTCAGTCAATGTCAAGTCAAGTCAGCACAAAACCTTGTGGGGCCCCTGAGTTAATTTGATCAGAAATATAATTATTATCATTAGCAGTGACACATTGTAGGTGGTCAGCAACAAAGGGCGTCAATCCACTTCAGATTACGGGGTTAATGTTCAGTGAATGCAATTTATGACGCATGAGTTTGTGGGAAACTTTGTCAGATGCTTTTGCGAAAGTCTATGAAAATACAATGAGATTTATAATCATTCTCGAGAGAGTGACGCAGGAAGTACGTCACGTATAGCAGAAGCATCTTCTATAACAATTGCTTTCAAAAGCCATGATGCGAACTTGTGAAGTAGTTATTTATTTCGAGAAAGATAAACAAATTGAGGGTAGATGGATGTGTTCGAAAACTTCACGTAACACACTTGTTAGTGAAATTTGTCGATATTTAAACACATTATGTTTTTCCTCAAATTTATGTTGAGGATCCACCTTCTAACCTACCAACCATTTGGTGATGGCAAAAGAACTGCATATAAATTTGGGAAAGTATGATTGATCAGCTCTTGCTACGATGTTTAAAAAGTTGATTTATTCCATCAACTCCGGAACATGATGATGGTTTCATATTATTAATGATGCTGACCACTCCTGTGGTTCTTTGTTAAAAAAAACAAAAATCGAAATGGTAGTGTCTACTTAAACATCAGTTGCTGTAAAATACACGATAAATAGATTGTTTAACACAGTTGCACTTTCAGTAACCAGAATACCAATAGCATCAGAGGATTAAAGAACAATGTTAGTTACTATTCTGAGGTTAACGGCACTCCATGACTGTAAGGATTCTTCAATACTTGGTGGAGTATGATTTTTAAATTGTGACCTAGTTTCACTAAGAGCGTTTTTGTACTTATTATCTACGCTATGGTATGTCGCCCATCGTGTATCTGTGGTGAAGGATGGGCAACGCAAAACATTTACTTTAAATTCGATAGCATTTGAAAGAAATTACCCTGTAAGAACATAGCGAAGCACTCTGAGCAACGAAAAGAAGCACCTCTCCCGGCACAATTGGCGTCACTGCCCAAGCCCTAAATAACTTTCAGGCCAAGAACCTGGAGCGGCACCAAGGAGCTTACAACGAGATTTGGATCTCGGAAAGATGCCTGTCACGTGGAAGGAAGCTCTGATAGTGCCGATAGCAAAACCCAAGAAACCACCAAGCGAACTTGCCTCATACCGGACTGTATACGGCTTACACATGACGTCATTTCCGATGCCTCCAGAGAAAAGGGAAGGAAGGCAGCTCCTCTTATCAGGACCTCCTTTGTGCCTCTCGATTTGCAGGCGTCGCTATTCTCCTCCCAGAAGATTATAGAAGATTAACCTGTCACTCAAAATTCTTACAAAAGCAGCTTCCCTCTCCTCCTTTACATGGTGTTCAAAAGTATGCGATGTAACCTCAGTGCAAGGAGCCCTTACGTGGCTTGCGTACATGACGTCATTTCCGATGCCCTCCAGAGAAAAGGGAAAGAAGGAGCTCCCCTCTTATCAGGACCCTCCTTTGTGCCTCTCGGATTTGCACAGGCGTCGCTATTCTCCTCCCAGAAGATTATAGAAGATTAACCTGTCACTCAAAATTCTTACAAAAGCAGCTTCCCTCTTCTCCTTTTACATGGTGTTCAAAAGTATGCGATGTAACGCTCAGTGCAAGGAGCCTATACCTATCCAGCGTCGGAAAACTAATGAAGCGCGTGGTACTATACTCCGTTTCACCTTATGTTGTACCGCAGCGATGGCTAGAAGCGCGAGCTCATAGCGTTGGCAGCTGCACTTCAACGCACGAGAGCTTGTGCCGCCGAGATGTTCCCTATAGAGCAAGGAGTTCGCGCTTGTAGCCTTCTCCTGCGGTACATCATAAGGTGAAATAGAATATAAGAAGACTGCAGTGGTTCGTCGAGGAAGAAGTTTTAGACAAGGTTACTGTACAGCAGACAGCATCATGGACATGGTTTCTTTCATCAAGCACAATAAAAGGTGGGGCCTACACACGCTGGACGTTTTCCCCGACGTGGGAAGCGCATTCGACGCTTTACCGCACAACACTGTCACGAAAAGGAAAAAAAAAAAATAGGAATCATGGGTCGACTACTAGCATTTATGACATCGTTCTTGAAAAGTTGCACCCTGCGCGTACGCCTAGGAAGCACAGTGAGCAGCGCAAGACCTGCAGGAACTGGAGTTCCACGGGGCAGCTGCTTGATCCCACACTTTTTATTATCTCACTGGAAAAACTTTCGCTTACCACGAACGGCAGTTGATTAGCAATCCGCTGGGTTCGTTCCCATTATAGAGGGGCTTTACCGGTATTCTTGCTGCAGCGCGCACTTTTTCATCAAAAAGCGGCGGCACGTGAAACTACCAAAAAAATGCTGAACGTCGGTGAAACCTTTCAGGTAAACCTAAAGCCCCCTATCCTGGGAAAAGTGGTGCCATTCATTGCTGTGTGTGGAAATGCTCGAGACTAGAGTTCCTGTATAGGCTCCCTACGGGAGCCAGAGTTGCGCGGTTCATCCCCGTAGCGCCGTCTTGCCTGCACAGCATTTTGACCCTGCTCCTCACGTGACTGAATTCTGGCGAATGCGCTTGGCGCTGCGCGTTCCGGCGCGCGGCGCGCTCAAAGCAGGGGTACGTACGGCGGGGCGCGTGCTGGCGTCTAGTTTCCTGCACGGCACTTGATCCGGCTCTCCTCACGTGATCGGATCTCGGCGAGTAGCGGCGTGGCGGCACGTGGAAAGCAGACGCGCAGCTCTACAGGCTCCGTAGGGGCCTGCCCTGACAATTCTACTCGAGGCAGGTACACGCGCCACTTCTGGGAAAACATGGCGTCCGCAATCCAGCTCAGTGCTGCGCTGTTGCCTGCCATGATATTCCCGAGGGCTGCACGTTGCACCTGTCTCGTGCATCGCGCGCTGCACCTTGCGCTGCTTTTGAAGTATGAATGGTCTTTAGGTTTACCTACCTAATGGCGACGTGAGCGATCGGAAGCGTCGCTGTGGTCAGCCCATCCCAATTGGCCGAATTCTGACTATGACGTCAGCAAAGGATGTCATCGACGGATATGGGAGGAATGTAAGAACTTATTTTGACGTGTTGGCGGTGTTGCTTTGAGAGCTCTATGATTTCGAAGGCTTCCACCTGCTCATTGTAAACTTCATCAACTTGTTGTTCACAGGGTAATGACGTTACGAAGGTAGCAAACGAGGCGCGCAGAACTTATCTCGCCGCTAATAGCCATATAGCCAGAACGAGCCGCCGCAGCCTGGCATATCTTCGCAGCGCCAACGTTGTCGCCACCCACGCGCAGGCGTTGGCAAAGTAGAAAACGCGTGCAGAGCTCCACCAGGCATTGTTACGAAGTTTTGGCTATTCTCATCACCGCAGTGGTTGGACACGAGCCACTACCCGAGTGTCCGATCGAGGCATTGGTTGTATGCGAGGCCAGAGGTCTCACGCGCTTCGTGGCGCAATCCGCAAGCCCACGCGCTCGGCTGGCCTCGAGGCGGGTGGTTTCGATCCCACTGATTGCGTGATCAAACTTTGTGAAGGCGGAGACAGAAATAAATAGTTCTATCGTCCTCGCTATTTCACCGCGATCAAGAAGCTGCTGAATCGGTGGTGGTCCGTGCGAGTATTCATGGAGCAGACTGCACGCCGTTCACGCCCAGGCTGAGACCACAAACTTCGCCTTCCTTCGCCCAAGCTCATAGCTTCCACGGTGCTTTGGTTGCGCGTGCCTGCGTGTTCACGCTTGTGTTAGCAAGGGCAGAAAGCTACGCGCTGGGCGGCGCGGTAAAGTCTGCAGACGTTTCCAAACCGATATTGTTCCGCGGCATTTTTAAATGTTCCCTGGGGAGGTTTCTGGAGATCGCCTAAATATGGCGATAACTCACTCTGCGGGCACTAAGGATCCTATAAATCACGCAAATCTCATAACCGGTGCGCAGCCGAGATTTCCCTGTTAAAAAATATTCAAAGATCCGAACGCCTGCCGAGGTAATCTCCGGCAATGAGAGGAGCATTGTTCCAGCAGCCAGGACGACATATGACCAATGAAAGCCGCGACTTTTCGTTGAGGTTGCAAGACGCTGTTATTACAAAATGTGTATGCTTTTGTAGATGATAAAAGCAAAAAAAGAGTAGTCGAAAAAGGTAATTTTTCGCTGAGAGGGAACATCATACTGTGATAATCGTCTTTAAAGAAAATTCGGTTGTGTGTAATTTACCACTACGGCCAGAGACTTGGTCTGCCTCATCGGACGAGTCTCCAAGCTGTAGATGAGAAATTTAGCCAGTGCAGGTACAACCGCTAGCCTGGGGTCTTTAACGTGCATCTCGCAGTGGTGATACACGGCCGCACGCCGGTACAACACCACCTAGAGCAGGCCGCAGCGCTCGGAGTTGTGACGTCACAGATTCACGACGAGTGGGCCGACCTGAGAGGAAGGCTTCTCCGCAACACTATGCTCTTTTTTTTTTCTTTCTTATATTTGTTTTCTCCCGAGGACACCAAGCGGCGCATGCTCTGGCACTGCCTGGTTTTGTTTTTAGCTTTCTCAGGCTTCCAGGGTTCTCCAGGGGACGGTTGCGCAACGACAATTTTTGCGTTTCTTTACGCGCCGCGGCTTGCGCAATTCTCGCGGCGGGAGTACGCGAACTGCTCTAACCGTCTCTTTTGTCTTTTGTGTTTGGTGTGCATGGCGTGCTAATGCGTGAGTGGTTGTCACGTTACGGGCGGCTTTCGGGCGAGCCCTGCCTCATAAATGCTGTGTCCCTGGGTGCCGTGGGAACTATGAAACGTCGTCCCGAAGAAAGTGTCTGTGTTTGCAAGTTCCCTGAGGATGAAGAACTGCGAAAAGTATGGATGCGGGTGATTCCTCAGAAAAACCTATGGTTTCTATCGGCGCATACCAGGGTGAGAACTCTCACATCTTTTCACATTCTTTTTTTTAATTATTGAATTTATTTCGTTGATTTTTTACGCTCCCCTTTTCAAAACCGCGGTCAGGAGCCAGAAACTTCTGCTCTATGTCCCCTCTTGTTCCTACATCTGTAAGAGCATATTATTAAAGGAATCAATGAAATCGTCGAGGTCTCAAAATCTGAAGGAAATTGTAACATGGACGCCGAACAAAGGAACGTGCGACTCAGAGACGACTTTCAAGAACCATTGATGTCTGCAGAGGACGATCCCAATGTGCATTTTTTGTGCGGTGTTTTTGACTGCCTGGACGCGCCCTGGCTTGACGTATGGAAGCAGAACGTTAACAGTGGCATGCTAACCAAAGGACTCACGAACACTCCGTCAAACAACCGATGCACTTGTAGAATCACGAATACTGCTTCACTGAACTCGGGCTGGCTATGTCCTGCTGGGAAATATTCAGGCTGATAGCTGGAAGACCGTTTCGGAAGCACGGGCAGCTGGCTGGCTCTAAATATCATAAAGGGCAGCAACGTACATGCA
>JAZHYW010059259.1:0-97822 GCA_037355805.1 Ixodes ricinus | reverse complement strand
GGCTAAGGTGTCTTCGTGAATGGACGGATGCTAGTGGTTGTACCTTTTATATTGGGCAGCAGCTTGCCGCCTTTCTGCCTCTCCCTTTAAAAGTCTCGCCGTGCAACCCAATAATGTTGTGCACGACTTTGCAGTTCCCTAGATATCTTTCACCAATTTTCTAACCCCCCTCGCGATTATAATGCCCTTACCGTCCATTCTCCCACTCTCCTCCTCAAACTCCAGCGCTCTGCCTAAGGTCTTGCTGTCTCAAAACCTTTGATAGTCCGACACAAGAATGCGCCGGAAGCTGCCCCCACACCGTCATTGCTACCAGCCGGTTTCCTCCGCCATGTGCAGATATCCCGCTACTGCAAGGCACACGTCGTGCCGACATCCGTGAAAAGCGGTGCATACTGCTTGCACTCAAAAAAATAAAATGGGCCGGGCGCAGAAACAAATTCGCCTTTATCCGGAAGCAGGGCCCAGCAATCGAGTGCTGGCCCCAGCCCTCGCTCTCCCTGCAGAGTCTTTTGCTTTCACAAGCCAATGTGTCCCAGAACTTGTGGCTACTGCATTTTCTGGTTGGTCTGCGGTCCGATTCTGTGCTGCAGCTGGTATACGGTTGCATACATTTGGCGCATTTTAATTTTTTATTCAACTGCGGATACCAAGGCCGTAGTGCTGGAGTTTCTAGGCTGCCTGCGGGAGGCCAGCACGGGGCACAGATTTCACACGAGAACTGCGTCAGCGCTTCCTAGTCAGTGTCTTGTGTCAGCCTTTGCAAGGTTTCAATGAAAGTCTAGCACAACAGCCTTCTCATCTAGGAGGTATTGTGCCTGCTGCTAATCCCTCTTTCATGTCGTCTTCTTCTACCGTGTTGTTTCCCCAAAATTATCACTAGAACTGTACCGTATTTACTCAAACATAAGTCTACCACAAATATAGGTTGATGCCTTTAAACTTAAACTGCTGCCAAAAGTAAAAAGAATGCATCATTCGAATATAGGTCGACTTTTTTTTATCTTAAAAAACAGGAAAACATTTGGGCAAAAGAAACAAACAAATTTTTATTTACGGCTCTCTCGGCTAAATCACGGCGCGATGCCAAAAACTTAATCCTTGTGAAAACTTCCAAACATGCCATCGTCATCGGAAGCTTAGTCAGCTTCAGTCGACATCCTCACAAACTCTCAACAATACCTCGCTGACACCATTGCAAAGTGGTGACAACAAGAAACAAAAGAAGTTAGAGACGGGCAAAGCATCGAAAGGCCAAATACAAAGACGCGAGCAATAAGGAGCGAAGGTAACCTCCGTATTTTGTTTTGCTGCACATCTGTGAGGAGGAGGAGGAGGAGGAGGAGGAGGAGGAGGAGGAGGAGGAGGAGGAGGAGGAGGAGGAGGAGGAGGAGGAGGAGGAGGAGGAGGAGGAGGAGGAGGAGGAGGAGGAGGAGGAGGAGGAGGAGGAGGAGGGGGGGGGGGGTGAAAGTGCATGGCCAAGTGTGGCGCGTCCCATCTCCTCACCCCCTTGCATCAGAAGGGTGGCCAGCCGGCGGCGTTTGGGGGCGGGCTGGCAGCTGCTGCTGTTTTGGTTGTTTTCGTGTACCAAACGCTTTCCGAAACAAAAGCTCGAAGTACTCCTAAGCACTTCTTGTGAGTTGTGAATGCGGAAGCAAGGAGTCCCTCCAACGATGTGGATGCTAGAGGTGGCACCATGTTCGTCAGCGGCGAGACGAGCAGAAGCACCGCCCACGATGTGGATGATGGAGGTGACGGCATGTTGGTCGGCGGCGAGACGAGCAGAAGATTCCGAGCGCGCGCCAACGTGTCTGTTTTAATTGGCGCGGAGCCCGTAGTGGCATGGGGTTGCGGCGGTTAGTTTCATCGGCGCGCTGGTGGCACTAGAGTAACTGTATAGGCTCTGCTTGCAGAGCCAGAGTATCGCGTTCCTTTTCCTTTCGCCGCCATCTCCGTATTGGCGGAGGAGTGGTCACGTGGGCAGAACTGGAGCCGACCTTCGTGCGGGAAAGCGGCCTTCCAGAGCGCCGCGTTTCGGGGAGAACATATTTTCCGCTTTGCGTTCGCAAAATATAGATCCTAGACCCAAATCGAACGAATCGAAAGCTTCCTAAGTCATTGAACATTATGTGTATCAACTGGGTACAGTACAAGCCCGTTTTTTATAACGCGAGCGATGTTTTGGGACATTCGTTTTCAAGGTATGTGAAGCAGACGACACGGACGACGATCGCGTTGCTCGCGTCTGCGGCTCTCGCGGAGTGATACGCGATACCGATACGCGACCGGCACATCCGGCCATCTTGGCGAGTCGGCGAGCTCTCGTTTGAAAGCAGGGGGACGGCGTTTTCGTCAGCCGCTGCGTCGTTTACCGCATTGAATTTTGCATGCGCGTAGAAAGAGCCCCGTGAAAATGACAGGCCGTAGTGTTACCAAGTGCACAAATCGCGCAGACAGCGGCAAGAGCTTGTACCGGATTCCGACGGCGAGACACGATGTGAGACGCCGCCTCGTCTGGCTTTTTCGTATGGGAAGGAGATCATTTTTAATCATTGTCCGCCCTTTTACAATACCCCAAAAGATTTCTGCAGGCAGTTGTGTGAATAAACATGTTTTAGAGACTGTTAGTGCTGTGCCTGTTCGCAATTTCTTCAATGGACCATGTCGGTGGTAGTAAAATAGTTTAATAAGTTCAGCAAGATGTTCAAAATAGAAGAGAAAGCGAGATGTAGGTTGGTGTCACACACTGAAAGTAGACAGAGCTCTATCGCCCTATTCTCGGGACGGAATATACTGGTCAATAGGAAAACAGTCAATCTCGGCATCATTCTGGTCCCTGCAACGAATTGGACTGCGTTTTCAAAGACTTATCCGCATTGAAAGTGGAACGTCGGTGGACTTTTTTTATATTAGGCAGTTTGCACCTTGCGGCATCTCCCAAAATTTGGAGCACCGTCTAACATTTATTATTCGCGAGCCCCTAATGTTTGCGATTCAAGCGAATTCAAAATTTAGCCCAGCTTGAAAGCATGCGAAAATTCCGGTCTCCAAGAGCTCTCAATTCGGGCGTCTCGAATTCGTGAAATGGCAAAAACTTCGGATAAAAACGAAAAAAAAAATTGTATACTATGTTAGCATGAAAGTGCGGGCGCTCTACATTCCTTAGATTCGCATATAATTGGGACGCACGAAGGTAAAGCACTGCTCCGTCTACATAAAATTAAATAAACTGTCTGCTGAAAAAAAAAAAAAAGTCACAGGCTGAGCAGCGGCATTCGCTCTTCGATTAAACACAAGAGGAAAATAAGCAGGCCTGCGCTCTTTTGCTTCTTGCGATCGCTCGAGGGGAAAGGTCCTCCAAAAGTTGGGCAGACAGCGGGCTCACGACGCTATCTGCGTCCCAGCAACAGCGACTTGACGACTTCACTTCACACGCGACCCGCGGGACCCGCGGGTGCATACGAGGGTGCGCTTTTGCAATCGAGAGGGAAACAGGAAACGACGGGACAACGATCACGGCGCGTGCGCGGCTCGTCGCCGCACGCCGCACTTTTTCCTTCCGCGGCGCGCCGCAGCACGCCGCCTCGCGTCTGCGCCTTCGTGCCCCTGCAAAAACCGACCGTGGCTTCCCGCAACGCTTGGCTCCAGAATGGCACCATTGCGGTACTCTGCTCCGCAAGCGGAGCATATACAGTTACTCTAGGTGGCTCGGACAGGCAGCGCCATCTGGCGGCGGTCGTTGAAACTGACGCGCGCAGCGGCCGATGGGAACCTCGGCGCCGCGCGCCAAGCAATGGGACCTTTTGGACCAGGGAAACTAGGTGCTGTTTTCGCGCTTCAAATTGATGACGTTGGCTCGCTCCATGGGACAGTTAATGCTTTCGCATTCAAAGCAGCCCTACGGCGATGCCGGCTCAGTGACTTGATAGTTCTATGCGATCGGTGCGGTCACAAAATTTGGTCATGAATGTAGGTCAAAATTTTCTGGTCACAACTATAGCTCAACCCGTAACTTTTGACAGCATTTCCAAAAAAAAAGAAAAAAGGTAGACTTATATTTGAATAAATACGGTAAGCAACATTCAGGGGCCTTTTGCCGCGTCGAAATTGATTCACCATTCGCCGTTATAAGTGGGCTCGACTGTACTGCATGGTGCACGTTAAAGACCCCCAGCCTAGCAGTTGTGACTGCAGTGGCTAAATTGCTCATCTACAGCTGAGAGTCAAGTCGCCCATTGTGGCAGACTAACTTCAGGCTGTATAAACATACACACAAACTTTTCTAATGGTTCTGAAGGTTTCCGGAGCCGAACGCAAAGGAAAAAAATGAAGAGGAGAAAAAGAGACACACACTGCTTCGTTTTTCCCTCTACGTTAAGCTGGAAACCTTCCGAAGCATGTCAAACCAACTAGCCCAGCTCTAGGCAGTCGCAACTTTTCTAATGCTGGAGAAAGTCGTTGAGGCTGGAAAAGCGCTATCGAAGTGTCGTTCCGTCTCCATGCCCTAGTGGTAGTGTCCAGAAATGAAGGTCGGAAATCACCCCGAGGTGCTGGCGAAGGTTAGAGAAAGAGGGCCTCCTGGCTGCGTATATTTGTTTGTAGTGGTTGCAGCGAGCAGTGAAGTTATTTATTTATTTATTTATTCCCTCAGGGCCCGAAGGCATTATAGAGAGAAGTGGACACACACATCTAATTGCACACAAAGACAAACAGTAATTAGGCAGGTAAGCATAAAAAACCAAAAACAGAACATTGTTAAAATAAAACACTGTCAACCAAAATCCAAAAAATATTCGCAAAGTGCAGCTTTGAATCCGGCACTCTCGGCTATGCTGGCAACAGGTGCGGGAAGGCGATTCCAGTCCAGTGATGGCATGGGTACGAAAGACTGATGAAGAGCTTGAGGTGCGACACTGAGGGATGCCAACTTTATTTTAATGGTCGGAACGTGATGAGACGTATGATGGTTGTGTTAACAGATGCTGACGATTGCCACTATATTCCACAAGGTCAAAATGCAGTTCATATATGGCCGTAGTGGCTGTGACATCGCGATAGAAACTTCGTCATTCTTATTTAATTCTCAAAAGAACAGTGAGGTGCATGCTCGTGAAAACCGGGTTACCTTATTAAGACTTTCCGTCAAGACCCCAGGGTGCGTGAGCGCGACGCCGATGCCCGATGACTTCGGCGTGACGTGTCGCAGGTACAGTCAAATCTCGGTACAGCGAACACCACTTTAACAAGCTTTTTAGATTAACAAACTTCTAAAAAATCCCGTGCTGACTGCCTATGGTTGTAATGCAAAATTATTTCACTAGAACATACTTCAGAATAGCGAACATTTCAGAATAACGAGCACTATATTTAGCTCTGCATCAAGTTAACAACACCTCAGTACTACGAACTCATATTCTGAAGTGCGGGTTTGACTGAATCTGACGCGGCAGCCGGAGCCGCATGCTAGCATACGACACAGCGAGCGACACCTTGCAAGTTGCAACTCGCTCCGTTCAAAAAGTGAGACAGTGCGAGATTAAACGGAAAACAAACTACTAGTTCTTTTTTCTTTTTTTTGTTTTAAACGACGACAGGTTTTATTAGCGCAGAAGGCGCAGAGGCGAGGTAAGGGCGCGAAAGAGGCTGGGAGCACGTGCGCAAAAAATCTGAGAAAGTGGGGGGGGGAGCGGAACGGAAACTGAAGGGAACTTTTTTTTTTATTATTATTTTTTGCTTCTTTTTTTTTTTCAGGAGAACTTAATTCTTTTTGCGTTGACGATTTTTTTTTTTGTTGACGGCTTTTATGAAGCACGCCAGTCTACGGTGGCACCGCACTGGCTGCGTCGCCGGCGACGCATCGGGTTTATCTTTGTCATCTTTGTTTCTCACTTCTGCATGTGCTCTCAGTCTTGTCACACGGGGCTTTTTTCAGTGTTTATTGCGTTTTGTTCTTTGTGCTGCACGCATAAAAAACAAAAAAAATCAGACTTTTTCAAATAAATGTGTTTTGTCTGATGTTGACTTGTGCATCTTTGTGAAAAACGAGTTCAAGGACCCAACGTTGTAAAGGTAGAACGTTTTAATCGTTGGGAAATAAGTAATTATGGTTAATTTCGCTGTTTTCATTATAACGACCTGTCAGCATAACGAACAATTTTCGGCGGCCCCCTGAAGTTCTTTATACCGAGATTTCACTGTATCGCTGTGACTGGAATGGGGGAACCACGCAGGACTGCTCATTTTTTAAGAATGCATAGCAATCACGCGGTCAGGCTCGGGAAATTTTTGTCCGTAGCATGTGGCCTCGTGACGTCATGTTACATTGCGACGTCGCATGATACTGTGCAGTCATGTGACGTCGCATGATACTGTGCAGCGACGTCGCAATGGGAAATGACGTTGTGGTGTCACATGGCATGGTGACGTCCTCTGACAACTTTATGTATTCACGGAACCCTTGCGGTATTTCCTCGAGTGGCTTCCCTAGTCTCCCTGCAAAAGGAGCTGGGCGAGGAGGCCCTACAAATGCTGCACATTAAAAACACCTTGGATAAATGTCAGAGGCAATTTCTACTCGCATGCCAGGTCATATTTTGCACTTGGGGCCGCCGCCGGGCCGCCTTCAGTTTCGGTGCACCTACCTGGCGTCGAAGTTTGTGGGAGGTCTGGACCCCCCCTGTACCGCCCCTCCCTCACCTGCAGATCCTGCCCAGCCTGGAGCTGGTGAACCCCAGCCTGCCCGGCACCGGCCCCATACTGCTGACCCCTCACGCCAAGCTGCCCCTCAAGTCCTCCAGGTCAGAGGTCGTCGTTTCGCTCGACAGTGTTCTTTAAAGTGCACCGTCAAACAGACTCGCCCAATCTGTGCCCCGCGTTCGGCTCCTCTAGGTGATGTAAGGTACCTGGAAAGCGTCTTCGACCGGTACCTTCACCACCTTTTTCTGCCCATACATGAGAAGTGGTTCCAAAATGGCAAAGCATTGCTTCACGGGGGCCTCCGTGTCGCTCAGTCAGATTTCGCAAACCTGGCGGTCGGTTGTAGAAGCGCCAGCAAAAGCACGAGCGAGACGCCAGTGTTGCCGTCGTCGTGTGGCCCCAACTCGTGGCTGCCGAGGCTTGCGTGGAGCGTCAAGCTGGAAAGTGGCCTGGAGCAGAACAGTTGGTTGCCTGCCACATCGGCCACCGCTGCCGTGCCGCCACTTCCACGATGTCATCTGGTGGAAATTGAGGGACCGCCTTTTACGAGGTTGTAAACGCGGCAGTCGGAGACGCTCTAGGCACCATAGTGATGCTGAGACTTATGCACTCGTCTCAGGTTGGAAAGGTGTTGAGATGGTGTGGTATGTGCAGGGACCGTGAGGGCAGCGTGGCCTATGCCCTGGAGCGGCCGGAGCACGCCTCGCTCCGGCTGGAGGAGGGGCCGCTGCTTGTATCCGGAGCGCACACGGGATCGGCCGTCCTCAACGTGTCGCTCGCTGAGCCCTTTGGCCTTGTGCACAGGATCCTGGCCCCAGTGGAGGTGAGCGGACTCGGAGTGGAGGCGACGTATTCCGTAGACCTTTCTCCGCACAAGCGTCGCCATCTTGAATTGCGGAGCTTCCAGTGCGAGGGAAGTTGTCGCTTGCTCTCGACGTGCCACTGGGAAGTGTTAACGTCTTCTTTGTGACTGTCGCTCATGCTTGTTTTGCCATTTATACAAATTTTTTTACCGATTTTTGGTTGTAAGGTCTCGCTTTTATTTTATCCGTCATACTGGATTTGGGGACCACGTGGCTGCGGGGACAAGGGTAAATGGAACGGGTGCACCAACATCTCCCCGATAACAAAGCCATAGGGCTGATAAAGATGTCAACGCCAGCAAGGGCCAACGCTGGTCACAGATGGGACACGACGCAGTACGTCAACGTTCGGCTCAAACTTTACTCGAAGTTTGCATCTGATGCTCAACCAATACTTTCCACACTGACATAACTGTTGACGCAGCAGACCTCGCAATTTCAGGCTTGCTTGCGTACGCGAGATTGTCAATCTCGAATTCACGGCTAAGGACATAGTTTTTCCGTCTCGCCCACTCACCACTGTGCCACTCGTTTCGAACTTGTTAAAAATGTGTTTGAAAGAGATGTGGGCAGGAATGCAGCAGCCCGGGTGCTGAGCGGCATAGAGCTGCACGGTTAGACGAGCATTTTCCTGCATAATTAAATATGCAATCACCGTGTCGGTGTTTTCTTCAACCGACATTCTTGTCACAATCATTGATGCCATTCGGAAACGTTTACTGCCACTGTCGGGAAGAGGAAGGCACAGTGCTACGAATCGCATAACGCCTGCAATGTTGGTAGCCTTCACCCTTGAAAAGAAATTGGTGTGAACCTGTCTTCTTTGACAGAGCTGTGGATGACACAACATGTATTGATCCATAATAGTTAAGCCGCCCTCGGTGGCTCCGGCGAGCGAGAGCGTCGGCCTACGGATCCCCATGTAGCGGGTTTCGAATCCCGCCAGTGCCCGCAATATGACGGAGGCCGTTGTGCGAGAGAGCGCGCCGTGTAACCGAGCTTGCGTGCACGCAAAAGATCCAGGTGGTCCAAATTAATCCTCAGTCCTCCGCTGAGGCTGCCAGATGCCCGTCGTTGGTTTGGCACGTAAAACCCCCAATTTTCCACAATGTTATCTGCACACTTATGGAGAACAGCTTTTATCCCATAGATAAAAGGCAAGTGTCGCATGCACACTGCCTGTAGGATGGGGGATGAAATGAGACACGCCGACAGCAGACGCCAAAACCTACAACTTACGCCAAAAGCAAAAAAAAAAAAAAAAAAGATTCAAGGTACAATTAAGCATTTGTTTTGTATGAGTTGTGAATGTGAAAGCATGAATGTCTTTCTCGCCATGCCACGGTCGCTTCTGGTCCTCTCTGCACCGAAGCCACTTCGATCCTTCGTGCTGCGGCCGCTTTCCGTTCGGCGTGGCACGCATGCGCCATGGGGTGGGACTAATTGAAACAGATGCACGGTGGCTTCATATCACTGCCGTTTTGCGTGGCTTTCTGCGTGGTTTCAAAGCTGGGATGCCTCAGATCGCGGCTTCGGGAATTTATCTGCCGTTAGGCACGGCTGATAACGTCGGCTCGCTCCATAAAACAGTTAATGCTTTCGCATTAAAAAAAATATATTGCAATAATGCCGGCGGGGGTGCCTGCGTCACAGGTGACGCTCGTTGCTGTGACACTATGCTAGGGTGGAGATAGTGACGTCACTGCCGCTCTTTTTTATAGTAGTTTCGGTTTGAGGAGTCTGCGGAACTAAAATAATTTGGCCAAAGTGCTTACATGTTTCTTACAGCTTGCAGTTGGAGAATTCAGCCTGGAGGTTGGACATCAATTTCAGAAATGCAATAGGTCCTCTAAAGTCATTATGTAATTAAAAAGTTTTTAAAATATATCCATTAATTAGCCACCTAATTGCGCAAACAACCTTGTTTCTAGTGGATGCCAAGTCAGGTAAGCGAATTCAAAAGTTAAGTGTCCTAATGCAACTCTTGTTTCTTTTTTAGAAATCTGGTCGCAGCTAAAGAACACTTTGTATATGTACATACATACATAATGGTAACAGGGAAACTCAATTTTTGAAATAGTAATGCATGCACTCAATTGTAAGCATTCACAAGTATGTGAACCAACCTATTGAGGTGAAAGGAAATATAGGTGTCTTTGAGCTAGGTAAAGTGAACGAAAACGATAGACTGGAAACCCGAGACTGCCTCTCGGTCGCATTGAGTGGTCTCTGTCAGATCAGGTGTGGTTCCTGCAGGTGCGGCCAGCCTCATTCCTGCAGGGGCTCCTCGAGCCCGGCGTGCGGCAGGAACCCCTCCCGCCCGACGCTGCCCCTGGGCCTCAGGCTGCCCGCTGGCAGTGTCCCTGCACGACGAGCTGGGACGGCGCTTCCACGCCACGGGCACGCGCTTGGCTCACCGCTCGTCCAGGTAACTGCCCGGGTAGCACGTCAGAGGAGCACCTAACTTGGCACAAGCTTGGAAATCCTAGCTGATACGGTTTTGCTTCAACGCATTAATGCTAGAGTACATGATTGCCGAAGCACCAAACTTGAACCAAAGATGCCACATGAAATGAAGAACCAACTGTGAAGTCCAACTCTGACACTTGTGTGGTGATTTAGGCCCAAAGATGCTAGATGGCAACCAAACTACTGGCAGTGAAGCTTAACTTTCGCGCTTGTTTGACGAATTGGGTTCGTAGTGTCTCTATAGAAAACCTTTCCAAGAACCCCCAAGCAGCTATGGCGATGGGGAGGAGAGATAGAAGGGGCAGTAGCTCGATTGCGTGTCTTGCCATAGGTGATGTGATCGTGCGAGGGGCGACAGTGATAGAGCCAGCGCTGTCGGTCTCTCCCCGCAATCATGTCATTTTTTGTCTACTGAATGCCGCCAGAATTTGGCTTGAAAGGAGTGCTAACGGCTGCCGCCATAAAATACTAAGTGGGAACCTTCTACAGGGTGAAACTCTTGAAAAAATGACAACCTCCTAAAAGTGTCACTTTTGGAAAAGGGGTAGAGCTTCTTCCAGGCTGTAGCTGTTGGAAAAGCAAAACCTACTAAATATAAAAAAAAAATTGTTTTAGTATTTTTTTATAAAATTAACCGATGCAAAATATGTCGTTTGGTTGTGTCAGCTTCTTTCGATCTGTTTGAATCAGATTTGCCTGTTCTTGACTTTTGGGTTTTCTGTTCAGGAGGCCAGAAAGTTTCTAACATGTGTCAATCGATGAGCCGGGCAATTGTCGTGATGGAGGATGAAGCTGTCACTTTCACTGTCTTGTAGGGATTCGGTGGGTGAGGGTAACACCGGAGGTCATTGTTGCCATTTCTAGTGTCTGAAACATTATTGAGACCTGGTTTTCTGCAATCGTTTGATGACTTCCATAACAATTAATGAAAAAACAGTTAGGGCGCAGGCGAGCTGGTGTAGGTTTACCATTTTGTTAGACCACCTGAGACTGGGTGGAAGAAACACGATGACGTCTTGAGACGACGTCACGGCTGGCTTGACACTGACGGCGTCTTGAGACGTCGTCGTCATGGCTTCCATCCAGTCCCAGGTGGGTCTAACAAATGGTTCTCTACATAATGTTGCTTTGCTTTGCGCTCACTGCCAATGTAATTCCGCATATTTTAAGATGTGTGCTTTCTATAGTTTTCTGCACCGCCCATAATCCAGAGAAAAAATTGTGCTGCTTGTGATCATTCTGCCAAACACGTTCAAATGCAGTAGCTTTATAGGGTGGGTAGTGCCCTCAGTTTGGGTGGTGTCTTGGGCAGGATTTGGTATGGAAACAGATTAAGTCGCACCATTGTCTCTTTGCGACGCTGCACTCTTTTACAACACCTGTTTCTGCCCCTCTCTTTCTTGCCTTCCCGTCCCTCTCTGCTCACGCACACTTTCTCACACTACCTGCTTCTGCTCCCCCGTTCCTGCGTGCTCGGTCTGTCGCTCAGTCAGCAGCGCACTCGGCTTCCCACACTGGTGACGGGGTTCGATCCTGACCGGTTGCTTTTTTCTTCGATTGTTTAGTGGTTAAGGGCTGGCAGACCTACCGTAAAATACCGCAGAGCGCCCACTACTAACAATTTCGAAACTTGGGAATTTTGAAAATTATTTGCTAGTGCCCGATTTGACCGGACAAGCGCCCGTGTCTAAGCTTAACCCAGTTTTCAGTAAAAGTGGTGTGGGCACTCCAGGTATTTACAATACACTTTTTGTGCTTGTGCGGCTCCTGAGGTTGGTTGGTCCTATTAAGCTACCGCTTTAAAAATAAGGAGACCCTAGATCTCGAATGCCTTTCTGCCACCGATCGCACACCAAGGAGAGTCCCCGCTCCAAAAGCGGCCGCCGACTGTGTGGAGCATGCAGTGGCAGCTGCACGCTCTGCGCAGAACACTATCGAGGCTACATCCCAGACTCTAATTCGGTGTGCCAGGGGCTGGGCACGTATCGTCAGGCATTTGAAGCCACCCAGACAAACACTTTCGGTCAACCATGCTCAACCGTACCTCTTCAGGCGCGGCTTGGTGCGGTGTCCGAGGGTGCAGCCAACGGAGCCTGCTGCCTTCACTGCGTGGCCGCGGCCGCACAGTGCTCCGCCTGTGGGACCGGGACGACGCGCGGCTACAGGCGTTCGTGTCCCTGCGCGCACGGGGCCGCCCTGGAACCCGGCCCGATGCGCATCAGTGTGCGGCGACGTCGTCTGCTTCCAGACGCGCTCCAGGCGGCCAGCAGTATGAGCTCGCTCCATACGGTGGGCTTCAGACTGTCTCAGCAACCCGTCTGCAAATCTTTTCTTAAAGGCCCGTTCCACATATTTGCATTGCTACTGGACTGAGCTCTTGGGATCTCTCACGGGACAGCACGCTGGCGCCATCTGTGACGCGGGACCCAAGGACTACATGTCATTCGAGCGAAGGTTTTGCGGTATTTGCGTGGTCAAATGTACAGGCCTATCTATGTATGGTGGTTGTTTATAACATTGTCAAAAAAAAAAAAAAAAGGCACGCGACAATGTTCCACAGCCTCGATAGATCGTGCCAATCTATTCTCCCGTCGTAAGAGATCTTGGGAGTTTTGATGCGAAAGCATTAACTGTCCCATGGGGAGAGCCCGACGTCATCAGCTTTAAAGTTGTGCCAAACGGCACCTAAACTCCTTTTTCCAAGTGAAGCCGGCTCCAGTTTTGAAACCACGCGAAAGCCTAGACAGCGACCTAGTTCCCCAATCCCAAAGGAGCGGAGTGAAGTTAATGGATTTCGGCTTCTGTCCCATTGGCTGGCGCGCGTCATAGTTTCAAAAGCAGAGGCTCCCATTGGCTAGTTGCGCGTCAGTTTCAACGACCGCCACCCCATGGCGCTGCGTGTTGGCGCGGCTCCACCGCATCCACGCCCAAGGTCAGCACACTCGAGGAGAGCGCGCGCGCTTGACCATCGACGCAAGTACGCTGCAGACGGAATAAGAGAGCTTAAGGGGGAACACTACCTGGACATGTCTACTTTTAAACTGCTAACTCAATCGGTGTGAAATTCGCAGGTGGTATCTGTAGCCATATAGAAGGAGGGCATGCAAAGTTTCAGCCCTGTAGAACCAATTTTATGAGGTACTATACCCAAAAACGTAGCTTTGTGTGGAATCTGCTCAATGAACCTATCGTTAGAAACGGTGTTGATCACCACATATTTTTCTGGTGGAATGCATACTGGAATACTTGTTGCTGGTATACTATGAAAATAAATTTCAGAAAATATGCATTTTCAAATAAAAAGAAATTACCTGATGACTCGCAATAATGAACGCACTCGCGTAATGAACGCACCCCCCAAGTCGGCTCTCAAAATTGCGACTTTTTTTTCCCTCGCGTAATAACGCACCCCCAACTCGGACGTCAAAATTTTGACCCCTCCCCCCATCGCGCGAAATGAATGCACTTTTCTATCCTGCTGCAGTGAGGTCGTGAATGCATGGCATGCGTGGGCGAACAAAACACCTGCACAAAAGCGTTAAAAAAAAATCCAGCGAAGCAAAGAAAAACATGAGAGGACTTTTTTTTCTTTCTCGCACAGCGCAGTCACTGGATTTTGGGTCGCGCGCCCCGCTGAAGGAGATAAGAAAAAGAAGCGGAGAAGTCTCGCCTAAGCGAAGCAAAACAGCTTGCGAAAGGCGGCAAAATAAAACAAAAAACACAGAACCGAAAGAATAAAAGAACATAAAAAGACTTTCTTTTTTTGCTTTATTTTGCATAGTTTAGTTTAGCTGCGACGCGTCGCGCCGCGCGCAAGGAGATAAGAAAGAAAAGCCCCCGGCTAAGAAGCAAAACAAAACAGCTGCGAAAGGCGGCAAAAGTCCACGGAACCAAGAGAAAAAAAGCATAAAGAGAAGCTTTTTCTCTTTTTTTTCTTACACGTGCAGTTCGGTTTTGTGCGCGCAAGGAAATAAGAAAGAAAAGCTGGAGCGGAAAGAAAAATAGAGAAAGAGATAGAGCTTTTTTGCATCGTAGTTTGGTTTTGAGTCGCGCGCCGCGCGCAAAGGGATTAGTAGTTACGTCGATGTTTCGGGATAAAAGGGCCGTTCATTATGCGAGTAAATACGGACGCCAAAATCTTACCCCCGCGTAATGAACGCACTCCTAACTTTGCATCGATTTTTCGGGGGAAAAAGTGCGTTTATTATGTGCAGTAAATACGGTATGAAAGTTTTTTTTTTTTTACATTTGCCAAGTTTTGGAAGTTACAAATTTTTCATAATAAAGGAACATGAAATTGTAAAATCTAAGTTCATAGTAACCGTGCTCGATAAAGTTTCGGCATATAATCCGCAAATATTAAGTTTCTCGGTTGTTTCATACTGAAACGATAGTCTTATTAAGTTGGGATTTGCTGCCAAAAGTGAAGCTGAAGAATGCACTTGAAGTTTCAAGATGACTTTTTAAAATTTTCTTTTTGCGTCTTAAATGTCGGAAATTTTTTCCAGCAGTGTAGGTGATTTCTTCCTCAAACTTCTTCTGATATACTGACATTGCTTTCAGCTATTTTCACTTGTGGATGACGAGTGCTACGCAGTGCAGCACACCTCGCCAACATATAAAGAATAATTATTTTTGACATTGTTTGTCAGTGCACATTGACAAGACTTTGTGAGAGTGTTCCTTGTTATCCATACATGCCAAAACTCTGCAGTTCTGAATATGCGTTTTTGGAAAAAATGTGCAATTCAAGGTAGTGTCCCCCTTAAGAGGCGGCATGCATGCTTTCGTATTTACAACTCATGAAAAGTGCTTAGGTGTACCTCGAGCCTTTTTAAGTCACATGGTCCGTAAGAATTTGCAAGTGTGTGAACTAGCCTTAACCCTTTGAGTGCCACACCCGAGTATACTCTGTATAACCTGTGTGGTTTCAGTTTCGGTTTGATCCCTACCCCTCCAAACTGGGCTGTCATCTCTTGACGGAGAACTAAGTCTTTTTAGTAGGGTTGTGCGAATATTCGAAATTTCGAATAGTAGTTTCGAATAATTCATTATTCGATATTCGCTTCGAGAAGAACTGCACTATTCGTGTTTTTCGAAGTGTTGATTGCGTCGGGTTATCCCCGTTGAGCGCGCTTCTCCCCGAGCACCGGTGCACTGCGGAGAAGCAATACCCGCGGAAGCGAGCTCCGCGTGTGTTGCTTCTCTGCATTACATCGGTGCTCGGGGAGAAGCGCACTCAACGGGGTAACCCACCGCGATAAACACTTTGAAAGGTATGAATATCGCAATTGCGTGCTTGGAAGAAAAGCATACATTTAAAGCGGGATGGTGCACGCGTGCCGGCTGTATATGAAAATAAACAGAAACTTCGTGAATGTGTATGTCTACATTGTAGTAAAAGTTTCAAAATTAAACTGACTTATGCAAGAGTATACTATCTTAGTCGGAGATGTCCTTAAAACCTGCATTCATCATGCGCGATTCTTTCTCTTTTAACTCGAGATTAAAGAAGGAATATTTTTTAAAGCGAGATTCGTGAATTCGCCCAATTGGATTTCTGCAAAAAACATTGATTTTGGAAAAAGACATAATTACATCCACCGACATCCAGAGAGTGTTTCCAGAAAGTTTCATTAGTTTACACTGCATGGTTAATTTTTTATAAATTATTTTCTGACCACCGAAGCTAAAGAAAAGGTAGGGTTTGGAGCACTTTGAACACATTTTTCTCCGTTTCACTTTTTGGTATAAATTCCATTTTAGTCAACCTATCGTTCGATAATGGCAATACAGGGAAGGCTCGTTCTTCACTTTTCATGACTGAAATTTAATAAGGAATGCGGCTATGGAATTTATTTTGTCACTTTACGGATGTATTTTATAAAAAAATGTTGACATTTTGTCGAAGACACAGAAGATCAAAAAGTTGACCAATTTTGCAGAAGAGAAAAGTTATAGAAATAAATGACTTTTTACAAAAAACCTTTTTATAGCCGCACCCTCTAGGCATTCTGCTGCATATCTAGCGAATAAAAATCTTGAATATTGTGATAGTTTTCCGACGATAGATTAACTAAAAATTGTAGGCGTGTTGCTGATAAAAGCTGCTCTAATTTCCTTCCTACTTAACCGACAGACCTGAAATTTTGTTATGCACCCTCTTGCATGACCACCAGCCTACCCTGTAGATTTAATTAATTTTAAGCCAAGGGTTCAAAAGTTGACCTCCCTAGGGGGTGTATCCCCTTATGTCAAATCTGCCATTTGCTTGCCATCCCAAGACATTAGACCTTCTGAGGTCACAATTCGTAAATATAGATAGATTAAACTTAGCTTATAAATGAACAAGTGGAACAACCTTCAGAGGTTTAGCTGGGTTTTCGTCTAAGCATTATGCTATGGTAGTGAAAGGCGTGGAAAAACTATTCGATATTCGAATCGAAAATATTCGGCCAAAATCACTATTCGCTTCGAATTCGCTTCGAACTCAAAATCCACTATTCGCACAAGACTACTTTTTAGTGCTTCGGAGGGTGTGCAAAGTTGGAAGGTCGATGTCACGAGAATCTCTGGTCACGGAAGTGACGTCACACCGATCAATTCAGAGTCTATCAGATAACTCCAAATTGACCACTATCCTACCGGCAGGTGTTTTTCAGAGTTTTTCAGATTAATGCGAAAACGTGGAAACTTAGTTATTCTGAATAGTTGATCTTGGGACAATACAATGTTAAAACAGCCCTTTGAAACTAGGGTTCTAAAGAGATCTTGTAATGCCTATGTTGTGACAACACAATCTTATAGCAGACCTCTGAAACTAAGGTTCTGAAGACTCGCGATTTGAATGCCACAATCTTGTAGCTGCCCTCTCCAACTAGAATTCTGAAGAGTCAATCTTGTAACACAATCTTATATAACAGCCTTCTGAAACTATTGTCCCAAGGAGGCACGCCATTGTGCTTGCTGTCTTGAGCCCTAGCATCGTTGTGGGAGTGGGACCCAAACCCTGTGGCAACAACTGCAGGGAGTCCTGGCGTGTGGAGCCAGACGGGGGACCAGCTAGCAGTGGAGCCTGGCTCGGGGGTGGCAGTGGCCCTGAGGCCAGGCACCGCCGTGCTCCGGTACGGCCGTCGCCTCCGCAGCTGCACAGCACCCTACAGGTGGGAGCACGCTCTGCTGGCACCCACGGTGCTGCCCTGGGGAAATGGATGATTTGGTAGAGGAGTGGAGTGCACAACGTTTTGACATTTAGAGGGAATCTGAAATCTCGGTAGACACTTCAACGCAGAAAGTGTTAGAGGGCTGGGTTTTAGTGAGAAAAGCAACACGTTACGTTCGACAGACATGCAGGTCAATGCCACATAAACTATACTAGCCCCATAGGCAACTTAGTGCTTACATAGCCTCGATGTCAGGGTGTCAAGTGGCACCGCAACGTTAGGTGACTGATACCGTATTTACTCGCACAATGAACGCACTCGCGTAATGAACGCACCCCCCAAGTCGGCTCTCAAAATTTCGACTTTTTTTTCCCTCGCGTAATAAACGCACCTCCAACTCGGACGTCAAAATTTTGACCCCCTTCCCCCAGCGCGCGAAATGAATGCACTTTTCTATCCTGGTGCAGTGAGGTCGTGAATCCATGGGCAGCGTGGGCGAACAAAACACCTTGCAAAAGGCGTTAAAAAATAATAAAAAAATCCAGCGGAAGCAAAAAAAAACATGGAGAGGAGCTTTTTTTTTTTTTTCTTGCACAGCACAGTCTGGATTTTGAGTCGCGCGCTCGCGGAAGGAGATAAGAAAAAGAAGTGGAGAAGTCCACGCCTAAGCGAAGCAAAACAGCTTGCGAAAGGCGGCAAAAAAAACAGAACCAAAAGAAAAGAAAAAACATAAAAAGGAGCTTTCTCTTTCTTCCTTTAATGCACAGCGCAGTTTATGTCACATTCGTCTGGGGCGCGCACGGCACCGAGAAAATGCTGCCCCCAAGGCCACGCCACTGTGTAGGTGCACCGCATAACGCACTACCAGGCGAACGCGAAGCATCCCGCCATGCGAAGCGCTCGGTGCGGTCACTGCAAGGGCAAAACATGAACGGGTGGACGGTAAAAAATATCCGCAAGAGTCGGGCGGCGGCTCGCGCCATCTAGCGAGGAATGAGAGCAACAAATTGTCTTTCAAGTGGATGGTTCAAGTATGTACTTGTTACACCGAAAATTCGCCCGTCAACGTAAAAACAAAAACACATGGACTATGAAACAGAGCGTTTGCACATATCCGATTTTATTGTCGGACTGATGACAAGCGATAGGTACACGTCCGGTGTGAAAATCAACAGAGGCGAGGGCACGCAGGGGTTAAAAGAAAAACAAGAAATTTAATTAGGCGATAAAAAGCCGCGCACGGCGACAACACGACAAAACCATCAGAACGAAATGCGAACACGCGTTACTCCAAGAACACACTCACGAACCTTCGGGCAGCGGGGCCGCGAAAAAAACAAGACAGCACTCATTTCCCGACACAACGCGAAACAACTCACCGCTCGCGACACAAACTGCAGCCGGGAAACAAGTTCGCCGGTGCAAAGAAGACGAAAGTTCCGAAAAAGGAAAGTCCCCACTGCGGGACCCAAAGTCCAGGGAAAAGTCCAAACGAAGTCCGAAGACTCACCGACGTCTTGAATCCGACGAACGACGAAAGCTTCACGTGCCCGGCGTGGTGGACTGGTTGCTCGGCGGCCGACGCAACGCAGCACCGCACGCACACACACACACTTCCCGAAAAGGGAAAAACCGACGCCCGTCGTCACTGCTGGAATCGTAGCCAGAGCAGAGGGCTTGAGGGAAAGAAGATAGCAGCGCCGACATCACGTTCTCTCGAGTTGCGGGCCGCCATGTTTCGCGAGACGAGGAAGGAAGACCGACGACGAGGCGAGAGAGGGAGAGGAGGTGCCGAAGGAAGCGGAGAGCGTTAACTCAAGGTCGCAGTGCGAGGACCTGCATGGTCTCCTTCCGACGGTGCAGCTGGTGCAGCAACGCACCGGTGCCGCGCGCCGCATGAAGTCCCAGGCGAACGTAGTGCAGCCGCACCGACACGACCAGGCGAACGTGACGCGTCCGTCGGTGCAGCGCGGTGCGGTGCGGTGCGCCCCAGACGAATGTGACATTAGTTTCGGGTTGCGCGTCGCGCGCAAGGAGATAAGAAAGAAAAGCCCTCCGGCTTGGCAAAGCAAAACAGCTTGCGAAAGGCGGCAAAAAAAAAAATCCACGGAACCAGGAGAAAAAGAAACATAAAAAGAAGCTTTTTTTTCTCTTTTTTTTTTTACACAGCGCAGTTTGGTTTTGAGGTTGCGCGCAAGGAAATAAGAAAGAAAAGCGGAGCGGAAAGAAAGAAATGCGCAAGAAAGAAAACATGGAGAGGGAGCTTTTTTTTGCGCATCGTACTTTGGTTTCGAGTCGCGAGCGCGCAAAGGATAGGAAGTTACGTCGATGTTTCGGGATAAAAAGGTCCGTTCATTATGCGAGTAAATACGGACGCAAAATCTTACTCCGCTGCGTAATGAACGCACCCCCCAACTTTGCATTGATTTTTCGAGAAAAAGTGCGTTCATTATGCGAGTAAATACGGTATTACATGACACTATGGCATCACGTGACTCGGCGCAGGTCATGCGACGCCCTGAGGTCACGTGACCTACATTATAAGGTCACATGACAACACGACGTCTCATGACATCACAGTCGCGTGACCATGACATCGTGCACACTGTAGGTGTGCCCAGCTCGTTTGCAACACATTTTATGCGTCTCGGAGTGTATCAGGTAAGATAGACGCTCTTAAATATTTTTTAAGGTTGCTGGATAGGACATGCATGTCACAAAATAAACTTTCCCAAAAAACAATCTTTTTTGTGGAAAAAAAAAATTATGGTGTGTCGTGGAACTTGTTTGAGCCATTCCAAAGTATGACTCTATTTCGGGCTCCAAGTCTTGAGGCAGAAGCATGTCTTGGAATCATTCCTAGTGTGTCTTGTGGCATAACTATTGCGTCCTGGACTCCCTTCCCTTCTTTCGCGTGCGTACCAATTTTGTCTCGACTATGTTGCAGCTTTAGGATAGCTCTCCATGAAGCTCTCTGCTCACCGTAATTGGTGGTTTTACTCCTCTGTAATCGTCTCCTTTTCCAGCGTTCGCTCTACTAAAGGGCAAAGTGCAGAGGGCTTCATAGCCTTACATGCTCTGTGATGAAGATTAATTCAAATGTGCCCCGCATCTTTTATAAAAACTGGTCGTTCTAGATTTGGGCAAGCGCATTGCCTAATGCAGCGGTCATCAAACTTTTAGATCTCGAGGAGCCCCTATCTTACTTGACTGGAAGCCGAGGAGCCCATCTCGGCACGGATCAGTAAAGCAGTGCAGAAGCCTACGGACATGCTAGAGATAGCTTGGCTCATAGTTATGCATCAATGGATGGCTCACATCTGCTGAAATAGAGCTTGAATCGGAGAAACATCTTACTTAGGGGCAGGAACAGTCGAGGAAATCTGGAACTCCAGGAACCCATGGGGTACTCTGGAGAACTCCTTTGTTCCTAACAACCCAGTTTGAGAAGCCACGACTTAAAGGGGCACCAAAGTGGTTTCTGAGATTGTCTATCTATGGCCTTACCTCAATCTACGGCCTCTAAGTGTTATAAGAAAAACCCAAGATTAGATTGATACTGCCTCCGATATTCCGATTAAAAAAACAGAATCAAAGTTCACAACACATTCGTTTTTTCTGCGATTCGACGCAGGAATTGAGGACGCCGTCCGATGTGCTTGTGCCAATCGTGAGCCATCGCTTCCAGTGCGGCAAGGGGGCCAACCCAACGGCGAACCAGTTCTTGAATGTGTGCGATTCGCGCATGGGAGGCGCATCACTTGCGATTTGCCGCCGCATGTCCGACAGCACCCTCTTTATTTTTTTTGTGCCGAAACACAGAGAAAACGGTTGTGTCGCAAACTTTGATACGGAAATCAGATGTGTATCAATCTAATCTTGGGTTTTTGAGAATGTTTAAAGCCCGTAGATCAAGTTATTCGTAAATAGGCGACCTCGGAAGCCAGTTTCAGTTGCCCCTTTAATGGACGCCCCAGCTATGCATAGTGGGGTCACCTCCGCGGGGCGTGCAACTGCTCTGAGTGTGCCCGTGTGTTCCAGGTGTTGGTCCATCCGGTGGCAACCCTGGAGCTGCTCCTGGGGCGCTCCCAGCTGACCTCCCTGGCGGAGACGCGGCTGCCCGTGCTCCTGGCGTCCCAGCCCTCCAACGTGCACGGTGGGTCGGCTGTCCCGTGGGGGCGCTTGCTTGCTGCACGGCCCCTTGCATCCGAGGGACACTGGAGCCGGTTTCACATTTTTGAATGCGTAGCAATTATAGACCTTTCCAACAATCAGCTCTCGCTCTCGCTGCAGAACATGGGCTCAATCTGCCACCCCTGCCCGTTTCGATCCGAACAGAACATCATGCCGGTGTGCAGTCGTGCATCATTACTGCTTGATGCTTGTTAATTTTCCCTTACTACAGGAAAAAAAACTGTTATGAGATGGTCTCAAGAAAAAAGTTTTTAGCCACAAATGTTTTTATGAGGTGTGAAAGCATAGCTAAAATGTAGTTAAACAAAATTCTCTTTTGAAAAATGTGTCAAACAAGATATTTCTTATATAGCAAAAGAAAGCAAAATGTCATGTCAGATTTTGCGTAACCAACTCTGAAGTTTTTATTTTTATGAAGTGTGCCTCACAAAGTATTAGCAGTAAACAAAATCTCAAATCTACATTTTGTACCTTACTACTCTAGAAACAAATCCTGTGAATATAGAAAACCTCCATGCAAAATGTTTTGTTCTGCAGAAGAAAAAAAGTTAGCCCCCTCGACTACAGTCAAACCCATTTATATCGAACTCGCAAAAAAATGTCTACCAGTTCGATATAGAGGGTAATTCGATAAAAATGTTTTAATAAATTTGGCTCTCAAAAATTTACTTTCTGCTGACATATTACACAATGAAATAGTCTTGCATCTTCTGCTGTTTTTTCTTCATTGCATCCGCGATAACAATAGTTTTCTACAACCATCAACGGACTTCAAAATGCTGAGGCCGCTGCCTTCTATATTCATTCATTAGCCCTGCAGGAGCCCCTTCTCCCTGCAGAGGTGCCATTTTGCTCTGCGAGTTGGCTTTCCCTACGGCAGGCGGCTCCGCGTTGGGGAAAGCCAGCTTGTAGAGCAAAACGGGCGCTCTTGGCAGTATGATATATCGGTAGTGGCTGCTATTTTTGTTCGATGTAACTGTAGTTTTTGCTATATATTATCACTGTAACATAACTCTGCACAAAAATTGTTCGATATAAGGGATAATTCGATGTAAACTGGTCCGATATAGTCGGGTTTGACTGAACTGTACCGTTCTCCGAAGCCCCAACCAAAGCGTTCCGTGCCACTCCGTAAGGCAGTCGTGCAAGGTCGGGACCAGGCCACCTTATTAAGAAAAATTCCACTCATTTTGCTGCCGATGGCACAAAATCGAATCTTTAGGTTGACACCCTGCAGCTGAAAAAGAACGACTGCATCTCTACGTGGTGAATGATGTTGATTGGGGTGAAGCTCTGGTGGTGCTGATGATACTGATTTTATTGTTCATAGGTACTGCTGATGGTGCTGATTTTTGTTAATTGCTCATAGGTAGTGCTGAGTTCTGGGTTGCGTTTATACTCCATTACTACTGCTTTATGGTCGGTGAAATGCAGAGCCAGTGGTTCGTTCTAGCGGATCAGCTGGGATCCGCTAGAAGTCGTGGGAACGGATCTCCACCGCTTAATCGACGGTCCATGTCAGAAAGAGAATGTGTGGTATGGAACATGGTTATATACGCAATTGAGCACTTGACCGCAGCGCCCTCTCTCGTCTGTAAACGTTGAGCCAATGCATGCAAAGTTTAACGCGATTATATACGCATTTCACACGCAGAGCCCTCTCCTGTATAGACGTTGAGTGGCTACAGTGCAACGTTTTCATCCATGACAGAAACCCCAGCTCTTGAGTTACTACCACACCTCAGAGCAGCCCCTACTCGTCCCCGCAGTCGTGGCCGAGTGGTTAAGGCGATGGACTAGAAATCCATTGGGGTCTACCCGCACAGGTTCCAATCCTGAAGACGGCGCAAACATTTTTTTTTCATTAATTTAAAAAAAAATTTTTATCTTTTTAAATCTTTTTTTTCCCCCTACGCGAGCACGTGAGCTCACGAGCAACGAGCACGAGCACTGGACGCCAGATGGATGGACGGACTAGACATGGCTAGCCCCTAAGGAGCTTCGGCCCCTAAAAATGCATTCAAGACGAGCCCAGCAGCATGCTCCACGGAAGCTTGTGGAGGCAATAAATTCTCTCGGCAGTGCAAAAACGAAGCTTCTGTCGGCGGGCACCTGCGGACAATCCCCGGCCAGTCAGATGCACTGCCACAATCAAAACTCAAATGCAACCAAGGAACGTCATTTGCTGGCTCACTGCTGCCACTTTCATCCTCAGCATTTATTGTATGCACCAGAATTGCTAGCCAGACGATGTTGCTGTGGAGGGTCGGTGCAGCACGCAGGGCGCCATGTTTCGAGCGCAATCGGCCTCACGATCCCGGTACCTTAAACTGGGCGGTCTAGCGACCCGGGAAAACCGAGGGAACTGTCAGGGAAATTTTAATTACGGGAAAAATCGGGGATATTGTCAAAAAGCGAACCCAGTCAGGGAAAATTGAGCCGGCAACGGCATCAAGTGCCCTGAGCAATGACTTCGAGGACCCAGGAACAGAAAAATTTGGCAATAAATTCTGCTGAAGGAGCGGAGTGCAGGCTCTGCTCACACGATGTAGAGTGTGCTACCTGGATGCAAAGGGAACAGACGACAAATCCAGTCCAAGCCTTGGATTGGATTGGATTGCAGACGCGAACACTAGGCTAGATCCAGTTAGAGCTACTAAGATTTAGTAACAAATGGAAAGGCCGCAGGCCCCAATCCAATCCCAAGTCTTAAGCGAGAATATCCAAAGAAGTGCATCTCGCTACCGTACCGCCACATTTGGTTATTGACGTGTGTGGCTGAGCTTTGTGTTTTCTGATATCGAGTAGCCCTTCTGTGATGTCGGTGGCAAGAAAGTACTCGTTTAATCCAGACTGGACGAGTCCGAATATTTCGGAATGTGCAAGTTGGATTAAAAAAGCCCGTAAAATGATCCTCACAGTGCTCAATGCTCAATGCCTTATGTTGTAATGGTCTTATATATTTAGATGCCTCTACAGTGGCGGGGGAATTTCATCTCAAAATGTCAGAAAACCTGGAAAAGGTAGGAAATTTCAAAGTAATAATTTGCTGGACACCCTACTTAAAGTCTCAGAAAAATTGCCCCTCGCAGAAAAGCAAAAATCAAAACTGATATCAGTAGAGTTCATCAAGTAATATCCTACATGGCATCGCGTGTCTAAACAGTGCCAAGCAGCACCGAAATGGGGAAGCAGAAATGCATTTGTGAAATCGATTGATTTGAATATGCACGGTAAGGAAAAGTTCAGGACTTAAGGTAGGAAGAGGACGCAGACGCCCATTAGGGTTAACTCGCCAGTTGGTCCCGTGTGCCGCACGGTACGACCCATAAATGCTTTCCCGGATCTTCTGACCAAGATTTGGGACACGGCGGAAACGCTCCCGTGCCATGGGCCCCTGCAACGAGGTTTCTAGCGGGTCTGGTGCACTGCAGGGAAATTGCTCTCGGGGACGGCCTCGAACTGGCAGTGGTGCCTCCTTTCTCGCTCGCTGGGTTCGTCCCAGCGCTCGGGCCTGGAGACATCTGCGGAGGACTTCTTTGCGGCTGAAGCCGGCTTCAGCTTTGCCCAGAGTGAGGTCTTTTGGGAAGCTTGGCGTTAGCTCCGACCAGCCGACCGTAGGGGATCCTGTCCCAGCAGTTCCCCCACAGTTGCTAAGTGTTCAATCGTCTGTACACAGAGTGTTTTCTTAGTTTAAAAGGGCACTGAACTCATAAAAGATTTCTTGTAAGTGAGATAGGACATATATGACACATTGTAAACTCCCCCCTTTCCCCCAGAAAAAAAGAGAAAAAAATTACAAGCAGTTAGGGAGCAATGAATGTGTTTAGTACAATCTAGCACCTCCAGAATCACCTGAAGGATCACCGATCATGCGCGACTTGAGTAACATGATGGGTTCATATCGCATCGATTCTCCCGCCAGAACTTGGCGGGAAATTGAACGACATCGCGTAATGAGTCACGCAACAATAATTTTCTCACTGAATTTAGGGAAAACGATATCGGTTTCTTATGATGGTTCTTTGTTACGGTCTTGACGAATTCAGCTGGTAGGAAGAACACATTTCCTTGTTAAAAAATTATTTTAATGTCTGCGTTGAGCCTTCATTTGGATAGGAGCAATTCTGGAAAAGATCCGATCAGGAGAAATTCTGTCAGGTACGTACGGATTGCGTCGATAGCTGTGATGACGCCAAGGAGGACATGACGGTGAAGCGGCATTCTTTTGTTCCTGTGCCATCGTCGAGGATGGCGCGCTTCCATTTTCATTTTCCTCTTTTCCGTTGGTGCATGCCTCGATGGCACTCTTCGTCGGTCACGCTGAATCGGTGTAGACGAAGTCAGAGACTTTTACTGAAGACGACCACGCTGATCAGCGCGCTGACAAAACACGAAGCAAACAAAGAAACACACCCAATACCAAATTGGCATCCAAGAAGGCTTAGATTGAAACGAGGTAGGCCGCTCTCGTCGGGGTCAGATGGTTTATGGGCCGCGTTTGGAAAACGAGAATCGAATTAGTCAAGAGCGTTCTTTGTCTGCAAGCGTCCTCCCACCTTTCTGACCCTCCATCCTCCTCGCCATGGCTGTACATAATGTTGCACTCCGCTTGCGTCAGTACCCAAGCATCAGCCACTAAATTGCTAAGTGCTTTCCACGATTGGAGTTGCTCCCTCGCAATTTAGATACTCGCGGCGTCGATGCTGTCCGTCGCTAGCGCCCCAAGTGCCCCTGTCGGCACGCTGCGACGACGGTTTCTTACGTCGAGGATGCGGAAAAGTTGCTTCAGGGTAGGAGCGGTGAGCAGACGACGATGCAGTGGCCTTTGCATTATTATCTGCTGCCCGTTCTGGGTGGCTTCTTACAGCCACTGCAACAAAAGTGGGCACCTCCTCGTTTTCTAATAACTTCCTGAATTTGGAATATTTTTCCAAATTTATCCATAGCCTCTACCCGTGACATCCGTAGGAAGCCTCTTGTTGCTTTTTCAAAACATGTACACATATCAAACTAATACAAATGGGAATGGTAAATCGTGATTGCTTCTCTATAGCCGCTGTTCGTTATCGCAAACACCGTTGTAAATGGGTGTAAAACACGTATTCCTCGAAACTCGGCAAGCAAAGCTTTGTGCCGCCTAAATATTATCTCTGCTGAATAAGAATGTGGCTGTGGCTTGGCTTCTGTTTGAAAACTAGGCATTCTTCAATTCCAAGAAACTTTAACGCCCATGCCAAACCATGTTTCCTGCGCAATGCAAGCCTTCGTGTTCTTTAGGCTAATATAGCAAGTATATTTTCAATTATTACCACTAGAATTTTTACATTCAGACTGTCACCTCGGGATCGAACACGGACTAATGCCCAAAAATACTACTCTGGCTTGAGTGACGTCACAAAGGGGGGGCGGGGGGCGGACCGCCCGGGTGCGAAACTCGGGGTGTTGCGGCGGGCCACGGGGGGGGGGGGGGGGGGGGGTGTGCGCTGCGGAGCTGCACACCGCCCCCGTAACCCTCGTGGCCTTTTTGCTCTCTGGAATCCTAGAGGCCCCTAGGAATCCAGTTTGAGGACACGCACACTGAGGAGAAAAGTAGCAAGCCACCTACGACAGTGTGGAGCGTTCAGCGAGTCTTCGCCCACCCCAGGGGCCGCCTTCACTGCGCCCTGCGGCCACGTGCTGGTGCGGACAAGCCCCGTGCCGTGCTAGAGCCCAGCCAGGGCGTGCGGGCCACCCTAAGCCCAGGCAAGCCGACGGAGCCCTGGTCTGCTCGGCGTTGATCCTCTTCACGGGGCCTTTTGAGCTGCACAGTCGCGAGGTGCTGCTCAGCCCTGACCCAACCGTCACCAGCGTGCTGATCACCGCCCGGAGCCCGCTACCCACGCCTGCTGCCTCAGGGTGAGCTTGCGTATGCTGCAGCATGGCCTGTGTAGATGAAACACCCAACTGCGTCCGTCGCAGGCGATAATCGCTGCTGCGACACTCCGTTTTCCCGCAAGGGGGACACTGCCTGGGAATGTCAACTTTTTGAACCGCTCACTCAGTTGGTGTGATATTTGCAGGTGGTGTTTGCTAACCATATAGAGGGCATTGGTGTTCATAACTGCATGTTTTAGTGCGAATAGCATTCTTTGGATACTTCACGCACTTTTCGTCTATGTATCTATCTATCTATCCTATCTATCTGGCTATCTAACCTCTTACGCCGCGGGTCGATAAATAAATAAAAAAGACCGGCGCCGGCTGGGATTCGAACCGTTGACCCTTTGATCAGCAGGCAGACGCGCTAACCACAGAGCTATGAAGGCAGTCATTCAACGCACTCTAAACAGTTGTTTATATCTTTACCATAGGACGCGCTTTACAGCGCTGTCACAGCTACCGGTGCGCGCGCGTTCCATGCACGGGGCTCATTCCGCTCTCGTGAGGCTGAGCACGGCCGCTAGCTCACCCTCTCCCGCGCTCGGGAGAGGTGATGCTAGCGGCTCAGCCTCACGAGAGCGGAATGAGCCCTCGTGCATGGAACGCGCGCGCACCGGTAGCTGTGACAGCGCTGTAAGCGCGTCCTATGGTAAAGATATAAACAACCGTTTAGAAGTACCGTTGGTTGAGACTAGCTGAGACGCCAGAAAGTCTGGTCGGTACCATTTTGAGTGTTTGTGCGTATGGCGCGTGCTTTGCTCGCCTTCCTAAGTGACACAAACGCACGTGCTGGGCTGCGGAGATCGTGCGCAGGGCTGTGAAAGTGTCAACAAATTTAGAATCGCCTCAGAGTGGGCTGGCGTATCTAGAGTGTGCCGGCCACCTGACGAACGCGCATAACTCCGCACCGTTTGATGCTATTCGCATTAACGTAGATAATCATTCCCAAAGGATGGGTTCTGCTGATTTTCTGGTGGAATGCATACTGGAATACCATGTTGCCGAGTCCCCAATGAAAAAAGAAACAAAAAAAAAATGTGCATTTCTCAAATAAAAAAAAAATAGTATGAAAAAAAAAAGAATTGCTACGTTTATTAAAGGTTTTGCAAGTTGCAAATTTGCACCATAATAAAGGAACGCGAAAATGCAAAGTGTAAGTTCATAGTGACTGGCTCTACAAAATTTCGGCATATAAAGCACGCTTAGATATCGGGGTTTTCTCGATAGTTTCATAGTGAAGCTTGATAGACTTTATAATAATGTGGGATTTAGGCCAAAAAGTGGATTGGATAAAACTGCATCCAAAGTTCTCGAACCTCTACCTTTTCTTTAGCATTGGTTGGCTGGAAATATTTTATAAAAAAATAACTACCGTAATACCCCGAGTCATCGCCCATCCCCGAGTCATCGCCCACCCCCATTTTTGGGCCAATATCGATTTTTAAAAAAACACAGAGTCATCGCCCACCCTTCAAATACCCCAACGCGGACTCCGCGATCTGCAAACACTCATCGTACCCAAATGACGCGGCCGCGGACGCACAGTTGGAGGACGTCCGATGACAAAGTAAAACTGAGAGAAAGGCCCTCTTTTTGCTTCACGCATTTTTCGGCGTGAGCGACTCCGAGTGGTAGTGCATCCATGCGAAAAGAAACGATGAAGATAACAAAATAAAAGTTTGTTTTGCTTACGAAAATGTCGATCCGACAAAAAAAAAAAGAATCGGAAAGATAACACAAGCATTAACCCAGTCAGGAATCGCGAGGTAAGCGTGCGCCCCATATTTTTGGGATGTAACCGCGAGTGTATGGGTCGAAGTCTGTCTCCGCCCGAAGTAAGAGTTGCGCGAACCCGCTCCTTCTCCCCGCACGTCGCGACCGCCATTGTGCAATGTTTTAGACAAAGCCAACAGGTAGATAAAGCTTTTCTGGAACGCCCCTACAGGCGTTAGTAGAGCGTCCCAAACCCCTATTGATAGCACGCTGTGCCGCGGACGCACGCATGTACGCATAAAAACAACGAAAGTTACGCAAAACTTGTGATTGACAAGGCGCCACGACTTGGCCCGACGCAGCAAGTATTTGCCACGCGATCGCCGGCTCTTCCGCTTTCCCAGCATCGCTCTTAGTAACGCTGCTTTAGTCCGCTTCGCTCGCTCGCGTGGCTCATTGCGCCTAGGTTGGTTTTCTATTTTCTTGCGGAATTTTCTTTCTTTTCTTCTCTTTTTTTTACTAACCGTAGAATCCCGTTAAAGGCGCCCTTCCGAGAGTCGCCCATCCGCTTTTCTTTCCAAATATCTGTAACATAAAAATTCGAGCACAGCCCGCCCCCGATTCCGTTGAGGCGTCTAGCGTGTCCAGCGGAATCGCACATCAACAGCGCGTCATCGGCCAGGTGCGTGCGTCCAGCGAGTTCATAGCGGGTTTCCGCGTTTTGATCTCGCGACCGCTCATGATATCGGTTCCGTGAACACTCGAAGTTATTCCAGCGTGTATATTGCATCGACAAATACGAATCTGCTGCTTAGCGATATTCATTCCCGGATTCATGCCATGATTCCCGTGTTTTTCGCAATCTGTACGCCTTGTCTCCGAACGCGCGCGAATTGTTTTCGCGGCGTATAGTACATCATGAAATGCGATTCTGTTAAGTCCCGCGATCTGCAGTGTTGTTTCCGCGACATGCGAGTTGCAGCATATTCCGCGTTTTTGTCAGGATCTCTTGCCGCGATATGGGTTTTCCGTGACAGGCAAGATTGTTGCGTGGTTTCCGCGTCATTGAACCATGAAACTTGAATCTGCTGCGTCTCTGCGATCTACGGTATTCCTTCCGTGAGATGCGAGTTCGGCGGGTTTCCGCGAGTCCTTGCACCGTGAAATGCGAGATCTGCTGCGTCGGCCGCTTGGGGTATCCTTTCCCGTGGACACAGAAGTTTGTGCGAATTCCGAGTGTTTATCGACGTAAATCGCGCGAATTTGCCGTGTCCGCGATCTGCTTTATCAATGCACGCGTCACGTGGTTTGTAGCGGGTGCCCGAGTTAGCTTATCATTAATTTTTGATAAAGTTTTGCTGCCGCATCCCCAAAGGTAGCCCACTTCAGTTTTTCACCAATTATCTCTACATTTTGGGTGATGCGTTCTTACGGGATTTTACGGTAACTAGGAGAACATAGTGGTGACGTGTTTTCACGGAACAAACGTTCGTGCTCTATGCAGATCGGTGGCGTTCCTAGCGCGTATGCGAAGCAACGGACTTGCGATAGTAAAACATTCTTTTCGTGAGCATTTTTTTATAAAACAATAAAACTAAATCGAGTTTTGAGTTTAATGTATCTGTTGCGTATCAGCGCTAGATACGGAGAGAAAACTGGGCGGCTTTCTCCGCTTTATTAACTTTTGTGCTCACCCACCGAGACATGGTCCAACCCACTTTTTCTATGAATTTCAGGCGGCAGGGGGTGGGCGATGACTCGGGATATTACGGTATGCACTGTAAACAAAATGAAACTTTCTGGAAATACTCTAGATGTTTGCGGATGTAAATAGGACATTTTTCAAACTTTTTTGCAGAAATATTTTTTCCTGAGTAGTGTTCAGCCACTACATAAAGGACCCATGAAACGAGATTTTGGACTGCAATAGCTATCAATCTTATAGTGATGTTAATTGTTAACTAATAGCACATCATTCAGTGGGCCAAAAGAAAAAAGGTAGAAAGTCAAAAGCCTGACTTTCGGTACGAAGTTTGAAAACACAGCGGACTATTTCGTACCTCCGTTCCCTTCGTAAGCTCGCTGCCTCTTCTCTGTGATACATCCGCGGACCCCGCAGCGCGCCAGTCGAGCCCCGCAGCGCGTCACCGGGCCCAAGCGAACGTCTCACGAAACCGGACCTCACTTAATCCCTTCACCCCTAAGCTGACATTGTGGTGGAAGCTACGCGCTTGCCGAACCAATCAGCCGCCTCCCTTTCACCACCTGACCTCATTCTCTGCGCGTGGGTATGCGCGAGAGCGTGATCACGTGGCAAAAATGTGGCTTGCCCAAGGAGCACGTAGCTTCTACAGCACTGTCAGCTTCGGGGTGAACAGGGGTGGGAAAGCAACTTTTGTCTGAATTTTGAGCGACGGCTAATCTTCTAGGGAAGAATGGATGTGTCCGGATTAGACGAACGAGAGTCCGAACAAGAGGGACTCCCCTTTCCGTCTTCTTGAACTGTTTGGTAGAATGCGCGATTTATGAGTTGAGGAGGAAAGCTAAACAGGAAAAAGTTGGAAAAGCGTTTCATGACTCCTTTAAAGGTGCACTAAAGGCGTTTCTGAGATCGTCTGTTCTTGGCAATAAGTCATTCTACAGGATCTTAGCACCCCAGAAATCGAAAAATTATACTTGTGCGACGTCTACTTGCCTACTAAAAATGTGATCGAAGTTTTTGCCATGCCCCTTCCTGAGCGAAAAAATCTGGAGCACAGAATTCAGCGGAGGCACTGGCGGCGTAATGACAGGCGTGCGTCGGCCAATCGTAAGCAGAGGCACCGGCTGTGGAGGCGCCGCCGCGCCTCCGCTGGATTCTGTGTTTCAGACTTTTCCGCTCAGAAAGAGGTGCGGATAAAAAATTTGTATCACAATTTTATTAGGGAACTAGATGTCGCATGTGCATAATTTTTTGATTCCTACGATGCTAAGATCCCGTAGAAATGAGTTATCACCAAGAACAGATGATCTCAGAAACATCTTTAGTGTACCTTTAAGGCATATATGCTACAGCATGTGTCAGAGTTGTCCTAGCGGTACTCACCTTGGACCCTACAATGAATTCCAAGCACACGTATCCACAAGAACTAAAGCATCGAGCTCTGGTTAGAACGATTAGCGGGTAGACACGACAAAAAATGTCACTTCAAGAGACGGGACGAAAGAAAGGAACACAGGACAGACACCATTTGTCCCACATTCTTTCCTTCAGTCCCCTCTAGCACACGTCTTTCATCGTGTTCTACGATCACCAGCTAGCCAAACGTACCCACTTGCTCTAGCGGGTAGAGGCGAAAGCTAGCTGAATTCGTCTCTGCAAATTATATGAATGCGAATGCCGGCGTTCCGAGTCCGGTCGCGTCACACCTTGAGCCCTGTGCCCTTGCGCGTCCCAGGCGGCGGGATTCCGGACGAGTCCCGGCTGGAAGTGGGTGGGGCTGCGTGCGGTGTCCGGTCGTGCCCACACCTGGAGCCTGGCACTGCAGGCACACTCCACACTGCTCTGGCGCCGGGAGCCCCTGGGGGTCACGCTGGACTGCCCCGCCACTGGACAGAGGGAGCACCTGGTAGTGCGCATGGTCCCACGTGAGTGACGCTCTCGCACCCGCGCTTCCCCTGCATGGATGAAGCACGACCCGCACGAAGCGTTCTTTCGCTCGTGACCTGCAATGAACGCATGCCCCCTATGCCAACACGGGTGTACCTGCGTGCAGCGACAAGCGGCTGTTGCCGCCGTCCTGCTCTCGACGTTGCTTTGGGCTACATAAGCTGCAGCACGAGTGGATGGCGTGCACGCAGATATATTAAGGCTGTTCTTGAACTGGTAAATAAACCACGGTGAATTATACCCGAGACTCTGCTAAGAAAAGGGAAACGTCTAGCAGTTGAAGAGACTAAAGAAGGATGAGAGTCTGTAAAATTTAAAGTGTCGCTTGTTCTGTTTTTTTTTAGTCTTTCTTTGTTTGACATTTTCTTTGCAAAGTCTCGGGTATAATTCATCGTAGTTAATGTTCACCAGCTCGGCTGCACACTTACTACCTTTTCATAAATAATGGTTTCAAAATAACTTGCACGTCATAGCAGACTCATTTTATTTCTCTATTGGAAATCAATCTCTTTCTAAGCAAAATAAATCGCACCAACATCCTTGCGCACGAAAAGGTTAGCGAGTCTGCCGCACACACTCCACGCACGCCACAAAATGTAGACGTGCCGAAATCGCGCGACCATTCGCCTGGCTCTCGTTGACGAGGGCAAATACCTATATGTGGTGTTGGCGCAGCGCAAGTTTTCCGGTCTGGTGGGAGACGGGCGCATTGGCGACAATGAGCACCCGTGCGTCCACAATGACTCCGCGCTGAGCGCGCGAATCGTGTGCAAGAACGCTTCCTGCGGGTCACACTTAATACATTCTACAGGGTGTTTCTGGGGCGTGTGATGGCCGAGTGTTCCGTTCCGAGCTGCGGTCCCTCAATTTCTGCCAGATGACATCGTAAAACTATCGCGTCATCGTTGGCTGCAATCCCGGTGGCGTCCCAGCAGCGGCGGTGTATGTGGCAGACGCCTGTTCTGCCGCACGTCGCTCCCCGGCTCGACAGTCCAGGGAAGCTCTGGCAGCCCGGAGTTGGGACACGGCGACGGCGGCAACGCTCGCGTTTACTCTTACATTTTGCCGGGACTTCTAGCACCGACAACCAGGATCGCGACATCCAACAGCCCGACTCTCCGGCTTTTGTGGCGTCGTTTGTTGCCACTTGGGGACCACGTTCGATGCACGAGCAGAGTAGTGCGCTGATGCCCGAGTCCCACTAGAGCGACAAACGGAAACAAACAACAGCGACAAGCCTCAAACCAGAGTCTTTCACGATTTGCAATAAAGGAGGCTATGCTCAAACACGTGCATCATACACGCGAGGGTATCTTTGGCAGACTTGCAATCACTCGTACTTACTTCACGAGCACCGAACGACTAAACGCCTGCCAAAGGTACCATCGTGAGCATGCTGAATCTGTTGGAGGCTTGTCGCTGTCGTTTGTTTCTGTTTGTCGTCCTTGTGGGACTCGTGCATAAAGACGTTGGTCGGGGACACATTCCAGGCTCCATAATTCGAGTTTTCGGAACCGTTGCCAGCCTTCGATGATGATGATGAAGATGATGCTTGACTGTTTTTTGGTGTTTTGCGGTGCAGTGTCGCCCTCTGGAGGTCTGGAGCCGGACCTGGGCTGGTCAACAGTGCTTCGCTCTTTTGGGCGCACCACCAGTTCTGGCTGGCCACCCTGGTCATTGGAGCCGCCACGGCTGCGCTGCTGATAGGTGAGTGTCGTCGAGAGTCCTGGTTCCACATCCTCGCGACTCCTCATTTACCCCAGGTCACTGCATTGAGCCCTCTGACCAGAAGGCAGTGTCATTAACTTAGCGACTTCATCGCTAGATTTGGTGGCCTTTCATATTCTTACGTTTTTAACGCCGATTATGTTTTTTCAGCAGATTTTTGAGTTCTGTAACAGCCGGCTGTGACAAAAACGAACACCGGAAAGTGTATGCCCATAGAGAACTGTATAAAAAGGCATCAGTCCCCTGGCAGGCAGGATTTGAACCCTCCACCTTGAGGTCGTGCGGCAAGGGCTTTGCCAACTCAGCGGTCCAGGGTCAGTGGTTGGAGCACGCAGAAGCAAAGTAATTTGCTTGGCGCGCAAAGGCGTCATTGCGTGCTTTGCAGCCTTTCCTGTCATATGTCTGAAATGAGGTTCAGACTCCCTTCTCTTCTTCCCTGGAAGGCGGAGTGCTTACCAGTCTGTCGACATGATCAAGCTTGTTTTTCGGCCGAGGTTGGAGCAGTTTCGCATGGCTCCTGGAGAGCCGTGCTGCGCATGCGCGAGGAGCAGTGACGTCGCACGGCGCACAGCTGGCGCACTCCGCTGCCGCCGCAAGCGCGCCTCGCCGGTCTGCGCATTCCAGAGGAGTGACGTCATAGCCGCGGCAGACGCACTGGCGCCGCCGCGTGCCCAGCTGTGTGCCTCCATTGCGCAGTAGCCAAGTCTGACGCTGCACTGGAGCCGCTTGATAGTGCCTCATTTTGTGCGCATAAGCTCACACTACGTATATCCTGGCATAGCGAGCTAAGCCACCGCAATTTTTGTTTTTCTAGGGACTTTCATTTAGGTAGCAAGAAAAATGTTCAAAACAACTGCTCACGCGTGAAGAGTGGCGAGAAACCCCATGAGGTCACACACGAGTAAGGAGACAGCTGCTACCACTAGCATGGTGCGGTGCTCTGCCAACAAATTCCAAGTGCTGCAAGAAACTGATTGACTAAAAACATTTAAATTTTTTTACTTAACTCTTGGGGGTGCTCTTAAGCAGCCCTAGGACTATAAAAGGATCCACCTTTTATCAGGAATTTGCATTGTAACATGAATAAAAAAAAACACAAGCATGCACAGTTGGTGTTACACATTATACACCTTTCCAAAAAGACTCGACCCCAGGGGCAGCAAACCGTTTTCGAGCCCAGTCACTGGGTTTGAGGCTAGGCTCTCACCGGCGTCCCTGCTAACCCTAACCGAGTGGAGCTGTGATTTCGATAGGCGCAGCCTGCGTAGGCGCAGTTTTAAACACTGCTGGCGGATAAATTCTCATCTTTTCCCGCTGTATTTTGTGTTTCATGGTGCATGCATTTTCCCGAGGTCATTGAGAAAGCATTGTACCACATTTGAAAGAAGAAAAGAAAACAAAAAATCTATTTACTATTTTTGTTGGGTACGCGCGCGACAGAACGAATGCGACTTGAATGTATAGTTCTAGTTTTTGTGTTTTTTTACGATAAGTTTTGACGGCTCCGCGCGATTCGCCGATTGACAAACGACAAAGCGCTTAGCTGTCAAAAATAAATTACAACAGAAGAGAGCCGAAAGGCATGCATTTGTCACGCTCACAAATAACGTGTTTAGCGATGAACAGGACACAGACATACAATTTAGAAAGTGTTAACATTCGAACAATATATTGTACGTACCACACGATGCAGCGTTATCCGAAAAGAATTTATTTGAGAAAGATCTCAAATAACACAGTCACAGTCGACAACAGTCACATCTTGACGATCGGACGGAATCCAAGATGACTTCGTTTTGGGGCACGTTTCGTGGAGAGCTTCCTTTTTTCACAACAGCACCAAGTCAAAGGATCGAACGCGACTGACCCGTTTCCCACCCCAACCCGGACAACTATTTTTGGAGATGACTGAGGATTCTACGCGGATTATCTCTGGGAGGGGGAGAACAATGTTCGCAAAATCGCGTCGAGGGTCGTTCGACGCTCTTCACCTTCTTCGTTTCCCGTGAATGTTAAGCAGAAAAGCTTGAATGGCAGGCACTTACCAGCCTTATTTCGCACAATGGAAGATAACACAGAAAGGGTACGCAGCACGCATAAAAAAATTAAGTGGAAACTTTCAAGAGGGGCGAGAAAACGTCGAATGCAAAACCGCAAAAACACAGGTAGAGAACCGCGCTGAGCGGGTCTTCACAGCTCCAAGAGAGTGGCAGAAAATTTCTAGCTGATAGAGGGCGCGCGAGTCGCACCAGCCGCATCAGCATCAGCAACATGGCGGCGGCCTAGGAGCGTTTTTTGGAAAGGTGTATATATTGCAAGAAAAAAGATGGTGCTCAAGAAAAATCTAACTAAAATTAGCTGGATGTGAATATGAAACATCGGAGAAAAAGTGATTTGTGACATTGTAAAAAAAAAAAGAGAAAGGCACACGAGATAGCTCAAACAGCAGTATGCACCTACCAGAAAATACTGCAGAAGCGGCCACTTTATACAAGCGACCACTGTTAACACTTCTTAGACTTGGGAATTCTGCAAATTATGCCCGCCCCTCCAAAGTACCGGCATCAGCCGAAAACATCCACCTCATTGCGGCGGACGTAAGAGCGCCAGCGGCGATGGCAGGGATGTCAAGTGAAAATAAATGTGCTTTGTCCGATTTCGCTCACCCTGCCTTCGAAGCTCTTTATTGGCTGCCATTCTTGCTTTTACCGATCTGACCAGACAAGCACTGTCTAGATTAACCCAGTTTTCAGTGAAAGCGGGGTGGGCACTTCCCGAGCATTTTACTATAGCTCCTGCATGCATTGGCACATTTCTTGCTAATGAATCTTGAAAAATCTACTCATCGAGAGGCTTTTCCACTCGCCTAGACTAGCACCAGAGTAACGAAAAGGCGAAGGACAAAATCGTAGAGGCACAGCCGTCGTTGCGCGAGCAACTTCCGCGCCTGCCAAGCGCAGACATGACGAGTGGCGCCCCACGGTGCAGGCTACCGGAACCTCCTGGGCCAGCAGTCTGCAGTCACCCGCCAGCCAGACGTGTTCCTCAACACCTCCGGCGAAAACCGATCTCCCAGCGGAGGTGAGTATGAAATTGGAGTATGAAATTGGAGCGTCGGGGTAGGTGTAAGGGAGCGTGGACTTAACACGGCCATTGACCTCCTGGATGACAAGGCCGTAGTGCTGGAGTTCCTATGTCTCCCACCAGAGGCCACCAAATGGCACAGATTGGACACCAGCGCTGAGTCAGCATTCGGCTGGCATCTGCCCCTTGCCCCCTTCTGCTTAGATCCATAAAAAGTCCCCCCTGGAAAAGTCGGAGAACCCCCCTCCCTTAGCCTCTCTAGGATGCATTTTTCTTGTGGAAAAAATTATACACCAGCTTTTGTTGAAGAGATGTTTCGTCTTTGGTTAAATGACTATTACCGGGTCAACCAAATGGGTTTGGGCTATGCTTCACCCATGACGTCGCATGTGTCCACGATAGCAGATCTTTCTGCAGCTGCCTCTCCCCCCACCCTGGACTATAAATACGCCCCTGCTTTGCATGCAAGGGATGTTTTGTCGCATCTTTTCGAGGTAACCGTGTACGAGGCTCCCGTCCGCCGTGTGCCCTCTAACCGGGCCGTGTTTGGGTGCAGTGCTACCCTACGTGCCGTGGCCAGGGTCTCCCGAGCGACTCTGGAGCGTTCCAGACCCCCACTGGTCCCCCAGCCAGAGGCGCACTTCTCCCTGCCAGGTAGCAGGAGCCCGGGAAGGCTCCTTCGGGGCGACTCACCTGCGCTCACCTGGCCGTGGCACCCAAGACCACTGGGGACGGGAATCAGCACCGTGCGGCGATGACTGCCGTCCGTACATCGAGTTGTGATTTTTTTTTTTTTTCTCAAGGTGTTTGGTGTAGATTTTTGAAGTGCTGTGGTACAATGCAGCCCTGTATGCAAAGAGGTTTTTTTTTTTAGTTGGTTTAGAATTCTTAGGAGTAGGGAACTTGTGTTAGGGTGTTTTTAACCCCGAGGCTAAGTTGGTGGGCCATGGCAGCCACTATAGACGATGCCAGGTTAAGGGTAAAGTGAAAGCTCCTCCCACCTCTTCTCCCCTTTGGCAGTGCAAATGCTGGAGAGGAGGTAACCTCCTCTTCATCATTCGCTCTGCCAAGGTGGAAAGGGTTGGGAGGAGCTTCCACTTTACCCTTAACCTGGCATCGACTATAGAAAAGAGGCAAATTGGGTAATTATTTAGCCAAATGGAACAGTTTTAATTTTTAACATTTTAATTTCATCTATTTTATAATGTATTTAAAGAGCCGAAGCTCGATGGTTTTCAAACTGAAGCAGAGCTATCGCGGTTGGCATCGCTTGCGGAAGGCAGAAGCATTGACATCACTGCCGCTCTTTGCCCACAGTTTCGGTTTGAAGCCGTGCACAAAAGTGGCACTTTTCGCCCCGTAGCGCCCACTACAAATTTTTTCATAAAAATTTCTCTCGAACAGTTGGAGTGTATCGTGATCGAGGGTTCAATCTCCAAATGCAAAATGCCCCAAAAGTTAAGGTTTAAAAAGTTGAATAAATTTGTTTCGTTAATTGGCAAAGTAATTGAGCCATTCCGCCTCTTTTCTAGTCACTGCCATTGCCTCCAACTTGGCCGTAAGGCTCAAAGAACCACGATGAGAGTTCCCTCTATTTCTTTAATTCTAGACCGACCAAAGAAAAAACGGACTGTACAACAAACCCGAATGTATTGCAAGGTGCGTTTGTTTTATTGGGAGTTTGTTATGCAAGGGCTGCACAGTACATGCTCTGCTGGATCTAGCTGAGCATTTGGCAGTACCGATCTCAGTCATTTTTTTTTAGTTGCCATTTGTTGGAAGGAGGGGGAACTGCAGCAGTCCCACGGCGAAGTTCCAAGATCCGTATTTCGGCATCCTTTAAGATTACTTGAGACATTTGTGACAAATTACGAAGAACGGCCTTTGACTTCTCGACACGTTCGTCGGACCTTGTCTGCCTCGGTGGAGGGGGAAACGTGGAAGAAGTTGTCAACTTTGATCATTTATAGTGAGCAAAAAGGTCTCCTACGTCGATCTCATCCTCTACCTTGTTTTGCTTTAAGTTCGACCACAGCGGACGCTACGATTTGAGACCAAAAGTACATCGTCGCGGCGCTAAATCTAAACTAATTGCGCTCAGCGAGTGCACAGTGATTCTGTGCTTTCTTTGTGCGTGATTGGTTTAGCAGGTGATAATGCACTCGTGAAGGCAACAAGGCCCTGGACGATCCAATTGTGGGGCCGTTTGACTAGCTCCGTCCGATCGCGGAGTAGGCCACGGTTGGACTTGGAGCAAGAGGGAGTGTGGAAGTCCGAAAGCTCCCAGCTTCAAAACCATTACTTGTGCCTCGAACAATAAAGTTTTCTAAACATTGTCTCTTTTTTGCTTCAATTGCTTCGTTGTACTTGTTCTTTCTAGTAACTCCGTTCATATTTGCTAGCTTTTTTCTACATGTTGCACCCGTATCTCGTAGCACTCGCTCCCACTGCAACTTGGCAGACAGGCGCCTCGTAAACACTGAGGCGAAAATTGCCAGCTGCGACTAGATGGGGCGTTCCAGTCACAGACCGCGGTCCTTGGGAAAAATTAATACTTAAACACGTTAACCCTCCAACTGAATTCTTTAAATGCTCTCCTACAATGAAAATTTCATGCGTGATAATTTTCAATTATAATTTCACCAATGTTTGTGGGTGTGCTCAGAAACTTCGGGCAAATCGGGGACCATGAGCAAAACTCCTCATAACTTCCTCAGCTGAACATTTTTTTCTTCTTAAGATATTGTTTATTAAAATTAATTAAAGAAAATGGCAGCAATTTGGTAAACAGCATCGGTAAGATACACGGCAGACAATAGTGAAGACTAAGTGCGCAGGGGACCTGGTGGTGGCTAATCATGTCGTTTAACACCGAGACAGTTTAAAGGGGCACTGACACCTCAAAATCATATTTTTTTTATTATCCGAAACGATTGAAAACGGTGCCGGGACATTACCCTCAAAATTCGAAACTTGGGAATTCAGTATTTGTGAATTAAAAAACAATTTCCAAATGCCGAATTTGAAGTTCCCGCGCGGTCCCCGCCAGTGCAGTGAGTCAACTTTTGCGGTCTCCTGCGACTCGACTTTTTCTCGGACCTCCGCTGACCCGATGCGAGGAGGAGGCGAGCTGGCGGGATAGAAGGGAGCTGGCGCGGGAAAAAACCGGTTTCTTCGCCGACTCGCCGATCTGCTCGAGCGCCGCCGAGTTTTCTGAGGGAGGACACAAATCTAGGAAGGGACATCTCACCGAACTCCGATTTTGGGTATTTCAAAAGAGGGGCCGTAGTGCGTTCGCAATTGCGTTAAAAAACATGTTTTACGATTGCCGTTATTAAATGTTATAGAAATGTCGCCTACAAAGCTTCGAAATTTTCTGATTTTTGACGTCATCGATCAAAAGAAGGGAGGAGGTAGCGGCGGGAGATTTAAACGCCAAAAATAAAAAGGCGCGCGCGCGCGCGAAGAAATGTTTTTTCGCGATGCGGTTTTTTTTTTTATGCGTGTTTACGACTACAACTTGCGTCGTTTTAGAGAATAAAAAAAACAACGACCTTTGGGGTGTGCAGTGCCCTTTAGGTGCAGGAAAGGAAAGGAAATTGCTTAGGTTGAAAGAACAAACAAGGGAGCGTCTCTGAAACGTTTCCTTCTGTGTCTGTTCCTTCGACTAAGTTTTTCCCTTTCTGCACCACAGTCTCAGGTGTTAAATGATATGATTAGAAAATGGTGCCAAACCTAGTATCTGCCAAATTGTTTGATTTGTTAGAAATCGTGGGATGATCCTTAGTGAGACTCGTGCAGGGTTGAGACGCGCGATACTTTCTTTATTACTTCTGAAGTCTGCGCTGAGCCGGTTACAATCAAAATTAAATAGTTTATAAATAATGCCAGTTCCTGCATTTTTGTTTTCGCTTGCATAGAAATATTGAGCACTTAAAAAACGAAATTGAGTGTTTTACTCATCATTTAAAAAATTGTTTATTGATACTGGGTCCATGCGGGACTACAACAGTACAATCCCAATGCAGAAAAATTTAACAACAAAGTAATAAAAGCAACTGAGGAAAACTACAGTATTAACTTGTTACAGCAGACCTGGTTACAACAGACATTTGGATATAACATATTGCTTTCTGAAGTTCAGTTAGTTTTCCTCTCTGTACCATTGCTTCAACTTCGTATCTGCATACAGCATACCCTTTTTTATGGCAGGCTGAAATCTTGGTTCCTATCAAGGTCTGTTATAACTTTTTTAGACTAATGGTCCAACATGATACGCCTTCACACGTCGATCATATGAAAGTAAGTAATTCCAGAATCCGACTGTACGTTGGAAGAAAGATCTAAAAAGAATAATGAAATAGGACAATTAGAAAATATTTAATGCATTGAATGCTATACATGCTAAAAATTTCATGTTAAACTGTCTGCATCGAAGTACAACCATACTCTAATGCAGGGGTTCTCAAACTTTTTGGCCTCGCAGAACCCCAGGAAGCCTCAAAAACTGCTGCAAAACCCCCTCCATATTTGCCGACAGAGAAGCAACAGATGCACAATTGTAGGCAATTTTGCTTGTGTTGCTTCCCTAATATCCCCACCATATCAATCGTAATGTCAGTAAAAAGTGAGATGAAGGTGCTTTGCATGGTCCTGCCGCGCAGCCTTCGGCATGGGGGGGGGGGTAGGGGTAGGGGTAGGGGAAGGGGGGGGGGGGGGGGGGTAGGGGAAGAGGAGGGGGGTTGCAATTTGGGTGTTCGCGGATCCCATGAGACCAGCTCGTGGAACCCCTGTGTTCCCCGGAACCCAGTTTGAGAACCCCTGCTCTAGTGCAAGAAAATTTTATTACAGCGGAGCTGTTAAGAGCTAGTTTCCCCAGGATCGTGTCCGTTACCAAACAAATGTCGACACCCATGGTCGACACAACACTGGTTGCCGTTGTCGCTCATAGATGGCGGTAGCTGTCCAGAGTGTTGTGTTTGCCGGTTGTCTGCTTGCTGCCGTCGCTAGATCGCGGCAACCTTCCAGCCTCGGCAACCAGACAACTGGTTGCTGCCATTGCTCATAGATGGCGGCAACATTTCTTCGGGGGAAGAATAGCGGGAACGAAACGAGCGGCGATGTGTGCAGGAGCGCGAATGGTTCTGCAACCGCCGCGAGGCTGCTATCGCCTAAAGTTCCACTGTGCCAAGCGCTTTAGATTCTCTTACGAAAGAAGAGCAGATTGCTCGCCTGGAAAGCAATCGCCGAGAACAGAAGCCACAGCTTGGCTGCTCTTCCTTCACCAAAGTTGGAAAGGCTGAAAGTTTTTTTTATATCGGGTTTTGTTTTTATAAATTATAATAAAATTTCAAACGTTTAAAAATTTAATATAAATTAAAAGGACAGGCACTAACTCAGTTAAGAGTTAACACCATTCCTGTTGTCTTTGTTTCTTTGTCCACATACTGTGCACACTTTTTAAGCACTTAAATTGATATGGATCATCTAGCCCAAAACAAAGTTTTAATGCAATATAAACTAAATGTTTGGACAAAAAATGAAAGCCGTTTACAACTCCCTGTAACGCCGAATTAGAGCGCAGCTCTTGAGGAGGAGGAGAGGAAGAGTACTGGGGGGGGGGGGTCAGTTGACCTCGCGGGGGGGGGGGGGGGTCACGTGACCTGGGGATCACGTGATCATGGGGGATACATGATTGGGGGGGGTCACGTGACGATGACGTCATCAGTGACGTCATTGACGTGATGACAATGCGGATGCCAATGACGTCATCGGCATCCGCATCGTCGTTGTCATCATCACTGATGACGTCATCCGCATCGTCATCGTCACTAATGACGTCATCGTCACGTGACCCCCCCCCCCCGGGTCCTCCGAAGGACCCCGAGGTCCTTCCGAGGTCCTCCCGAAGGAACCCGAGGTCCTCCCGAGGTCCTCCCGAAGGAACCCGAGGTCCTTCCGAGGTCCTCCCGAAGGAACCCGAGGTCCTCCCGAGGTCCTCCCGAAGGAACCGAGGCCCTCCCGAAGGAACCTGAGGTCTTTCAAGAGGACCTCGGCTTCCTTCGGGAAAATTTACTTATAATGCACCGCGCGGTTACGCCGACGGCGATGCCGCTCAAGCCGGAAACGGGCGTCTAAGAGCTGCGCTCTAAAAGTACTCTATAAATTTACGAAAGCGCACCCATATCAAAAGATATTTCTGCAGCTGCATTTGGCGTAGGCACCCTTGCGATCGGCATTTCTAAGTGCCCATATAAATCTTGCAAACAAGTGTTACTTTCATCAATGCATGTACTTTGAAATAGTAAACTCCTGGACGAAGTGTCGTCGAGAAGATTCAACTGTCCTTCTGCCCCCTTCCCCGCCTATGAATCTAGATTCCTATATTTCACTGTTATAGGTAGACAGAACCCCTCCTCTAAGAAGCACAATAGTATGATTAAACTGAAAATTGGAACAGTGCTATCATTTAAAAAAGGTGCAAAACAGCATATTCATATTTTAAAAGAGGCATAGTAATTATGCATTCATATTTCACAGGCGGTGGACTGGAACTCGTATGTGAACTTCATTTAAGCTTACTATGTCATGCAATACCATCGCAAAAAGCCAAAGGTGATTTATTTGTAAACCTACCTCGAAAGCTTTTGGAAGGTTGAAGGCGCGATTCTAAACTGGTGACGAACGGATGACTAAGGGGGCAGAACAAATGCGGCTGAATAGTTTTTATTCACACATCGTGTGCGACAGGGTACTGGCTGTGTTATGGAGGGTGGGCGTTGGCTGTATGAACGTGTGTAAATCAGGGCATCGAACCGAACCCAAACCGGAACAAAACTGGAACCAAATCAAGCATATTGAACCCGGAACAGAACCGTAATCTCGTGTGGCAGTTACTGGTTCATTGGGAAACCATTCGAGCGTTAAAAATATGAGCTGTGCCTTCTTGCGGTAGGCAGTGCGAAGCTGATCAAATATTCCTGATGCATCAGCGGCGCAGTTCTGACTAAAACAGTGGGTACGTGGAGACAGTTTAATAAGAATGAAACAAACAAAAATATTTTGTGTCTATGTGCGCCGACCTGGCGTCGGCGAGTTGGTGCAGTGGTGTACGCTTCTATACTTCGTTTCATCTTGCCATGAACCGTAGCCAATCCGTAGCTTGGAGGGTGTCATGTGCCCTTATGTTGGGTGGCACGACTTGAAGTTGCATGACAAGCTACGAGCTATGCTATGGTTTGACACGGGTAGCTTGTAGCATTCATCATGGAGCATCTAATGGTGAAATTGATTATATCTGACTTTGCCAAGAGGTCAAAAGCTATTCTTTGTGTGTTCGTGTTTTTTTTTTTGTTGCTAAGCAATATTTTTTAAGGAAAAAAAAAGCAAACAAACATCAAAAAAAAAAAACTCGACGGCTCTTGGCTTGTTTGTTCTGCGGCGAAAACCTGGAGGCGCCAAGAGGTGAAGCCGCAATGAGCGCAACTGACACTAGGGAGTTTTGCATGTCGTCAATGTTGCTGACTGCATTGCTGTGATGACTGCAATGGAGGGGATGGCAAAACTTCACCACTACCGCCTCATTAGCTGGTGTGTTGGTATACCCACCAGGCAATGAAGTTTGGCTTAACAGGTGGCATTATTTTATGGATAATTGCGGTTGCAACGATTGGGCCCGATCTCGAGATCGAGATGTCGGAGCTCCTTTCCGAACTACGACGCAGTTCTGCGTGCCCAGTCGCTCGGTGGCTAGGCCTTCTCAGGGTTGCCCCGTTTGGCCAACAGCCACGCAGACTAGCAGTCGACCAAGGCGCCTCCTATCCACTGCTCGCATGCACAATCACGTGGCAAAAGACGAACGTGATAGGTCGGGTGATAAAAACTAGTCGGTTGATTCGTCTGGCAAGTGTGTAGTTTCCACCGCACTGTCAGCTTAGGGGTGAACATAGTAAAATGGTAGCACTGAGCAAGGAATGTCCCACTGAAACGGCCGGTGCTTGAATGCAACATTCCAGGCACATATGTTCCAGCGACTTATAACGTAACGTAAGCAAACGCTTGTGTGAATGGGCCTTATTATCCAAGAGGGAGTCGTATCAGAAGAAGATAGTCACGCCGCGCTGCGGTTTCCTGGTGAATGGCCCTATTCAGAAAGCGCACAAGAGCAAAAAAGAAACAGCGTGCACACTCGGCGAGAACGTCAAAGGCCTGAAGAGCTCGCTTCTTTAGCATGCGCCGGAGTAGAGTTTGTTGCCGACGTCTCGGTACGTTTGATCACGTGATGCGGCATCGCGGGAGAAACTCTCATTTACTGAAACAAGATGTGTGGCTGGTACTCGCATTATTTGGTTTTGTCGCTGGAGTGAAAACAGGGAACAGTTAGGTGCAAGCCAAATAACACATGTTTAAAAACAAAAAACAATGGCTTTGTCACTCTAAGTGTGGTGCGCCATACCTTTCGCCGTCTCTTTTATGTTCAGTGTTCATTAGTATGGCGCATCTGCACCTGGGCGGTGCCTCTTACCCGGCTTCATTTCAGCATGAAGCAGTTGCTTGGCAAAATTGCTTATGTGGGTGTTTGAACACCAGACTTGTTCCTCCACTGTAGAGGGCCAATTTGATCGGTGCAGCGGCTTCTAGCCCAAGGTACATTCCCTTTCAATATGAAAGACCCAGTCGACGTGGCAGTTTCAAGTGGCTGCGCAGGATTCGCTTTGGTAGGGTCCGTATTGTTTGGGGTGAGGAAATAAATTTTTGTTTTACACTTTCTAAAAATGAAGTGCCTCTGAGCAGCACCGCATAAAGAGCCTAGGCAATATGTCTTTCAGGTTGTGGAAAAATGCACATATCAAGCAGCAGTGATTACCAGAAAATGCCACCTTCACTCTTTGCCTTTTGAAAACATTTGTGAGAAACCACACCTTTCCCCCAGCTAGCATTCACGGTAAGGCCTGGTTCTCAGATGCGGTGAGCACCGATTTAGCACCAGGTACGCCGCGCTTTCTCCACTCGCCCGCCACCAAACTGTTGGATGTTTTCTAATGAGACTAGAGCTAACTCTATTCTCAGAACCATGGCGTAATTGTAATGTATGCTAGGGGCTTGGCCAGCACTTTGTGGGCTCGTGATAATTGAAGCAGACAGCATCCAGTCTAAAATTGACTTCCGGTAATCAATTTCGGAAAACGTGGATGCATTTTCTCTGTGCACTGGATTATAAGCAAATATTACGAATAACCCTAACGAAATAACTAGCTTCGAACGTTTCTCAATCTTGTAGACAAAAATATTGTCAGTTACAGTGCTTTTTTTTCCAACTTTGCAGAAATAAACATGGGGCTAAAACAGCTTCGACAGCGAAAGCAGTTAAATTTACAACAGTGGCCAAAGAGACAAACGTGCGAGATCAAGAGACACTGCAAGAACTACACAGTAACACCGGATCACCACTTACCTGTGCAAGTACAAAGTATAAATAAGATGTTTTATTCTCTCTGCTTGTGCAAAAATAGTTTTGTCCTAGCATTGAAAACATGTCTACATGCTTTAAACAAAATCCACGCAGACATCTTTCATAGCCTTGCCCCGTGCATTTACAAGTAACCAATGAGGAACATAAAGGAACTTTTACAATAAAAAAAATTTACACTATCCATACATGCAAGAGAAAAACAGAATTCAACAGATTACAAGTTGCCATTGAAATTAGACAACAGGGTTAAAAATTATCTTCTTGCACTGAACCAGTTTAAAACGGTCGGAAAAGTGAACGTTATTGTGTAGTGACCATCAATATTTTTTTATTTATTTAACAATATGATTAATTGAATAATCAACATGATCAATTGACTAACAACATTTTCTTTTCTTCTTGCTAGTGCAAATAGCGAAATAGTTATGTTCTTGATATTTCAAAAGTATGACGTTTCCTATTTTGGCAAAATAAACAATGTAAAAAGTAAACACTGCAAATTTTTTTTTTAAGTATATAGTATTGTAAAATTGTTAAAAATATTGTCTCCAACCATGCTGCCACACAATCGCACCACTATACTTCGTTTCAGCTTAAGTTCAGACGTAGCCGATGCTACAAGCGCGCGTGCTTGACAGGAGGAACGCTGAAAGCCCGGAGCTCGCGCTTGTAGCATCGGCTGCATCTGGACTTAAGCTGAAACGAAGTATAGGCTCGTTCGACGTACCTGCACCAGCCTGCATTGGTGCAGAAAAGTGCAGGGAAATGTACTTCTGGTTCTGTTTTAAGATAGGTAAATCAAATACGGCAGTGAGCACCGAGTGCATCTGGCATAGGTAAATCGAACGCAGTAACTGCCACCACCTCTGCCATCGCTCTAGGACAATCCCCACATTCCTCGAGGCTACTGGCACTTCCAGTCGCAAAGCTGGTGCGACCACAGGCACATGGCTGCGGGTGACCGTGGACGCACTGGTGCAGATGTACTAGTGCAACCGTGGACGCACTGCGGAGGAACAAGCACTAGTACAGCTGTTGATTCACTGGTGCAGATGCACCGAATGGTGCAACTGTGGATGCACTGGTGCAACAGTAAATGCACAGGTGTGACTATGGATGCACTGGAGCAATTGTGGATGCTCTGTAGATGTACTGTCGTGAGTTTTACACACTAGGGCAGATGCACTGGTGCAACTGTGGCTGCACTGGTGCGACTGGATGCACTGGTGCGACTGGATGCACTGGGTGCGACTGTGGATGCACTGGAGCAACAGTTGATGCTATGCTGATGCACTGTTGTGAGTTTGAACACACTAATGCAGATGCACAGGTGCGACTGGATGCACTGGTGCGACCAGGGACACACAGGTGCGACTGTGGACGTGCTGGTGCAGACGCACTGGTTCGACTGGATGCACAGGGCACAGTGGTCCGACTGCAGACTCGCCTTGGATGGGGCGTGCTCCCAGCACGCTCAGAGCAGCTTGGGCAGCTTTTTGAGGGCACTGATGTCCAGGATGGGTCCCTCGTCCAGGGCGCTCTCGGGGTCCAGCAGGCCGTACTGGTGCAGGTAGCGCTGGGTGGCCACAGACAGCGCCCCTGGGGGCTGCAGGGAGCGGCCAGCTCCCCGCTGACCAGCCGCAGGCTCTGGTACTCCAGCCGAGGTACGATCAGCGTCTCGGTGCCCTCCAACCTGCGGCCGCAAATTCGTTCAGTCAGCATTGAATGCCCTGGCAATCTCACCTTGCAAGTACTACACATGAGAGGAGATCGCGAGTATGGAAGGCTTTGGAAGATCTCCAGGTTTATCAGCCCGATCAGCGGTAGTATCGCTTCATTCTAGAAACATCTATCAAGTGTACACATGGTGCGCATTAAACTAGCTGAGGAAGTAGGCGTCTGAAGTCACGTATGCAACACAATTGCCTTACAATTTGCTATAAATCTTTTTTTGTTTAGAATCTTTCAATATTGGAACCCTACGCCTTTACAGAAAGCCGTGTAGTAGCATTTAACGGTTATCCGAATACCTACATGCATTTGGCACTTGTGGGGGCATATTCTAATAGTAGAACAAAGCCATAAACAACCAGAATGGCTTCGTCCCCAAACCCATGTATATGTAGCAATGAAACGGTGAAGACACTTAACATGATTCATCTGTTCATGCCAAAATCCTGCAAAGAAACTGACCCAGTGTGTAGTATTTACATATAATTTTTTGTGGAATTACCTGGAAAAGAACTTGATATATTTTAAAACATACCACATTTACCCAAAAATAGGTCGACCACAAAAATAGGTGGACCGAGAATAAAAAAGTATAATTAAAATATACCGGTCAACCTTTTATTTTTTTTTTTAGATGCGGAGCATCTCTTGCTTGGGTCTATGTCCCGCGGCGTCGTAGTCCGCACCCACACTACGCACGCGCAACTCTCCTCCTTCCCTCTCTCCAACAGCTGCGCGTTACTCTCTCCGCTCTCTCTCTCTACCAGCTGCGTGCACTGCGCGTGCGTTCGCTTCTCCTCACACCGCGCGCGCGCACGCGCAACTCTCCTCCTCTAGTCTCCCCTCCTTCAAGTGTGAAAAAATAAACGGCGAGCGGCGAGCGTTCAAAGTTTCTCTGCCGCGAGCCGCGACGAAGGCTCGCGTAGGGGTTACGCTAGGGCAGTCGGTGGCGCCATCTCTCGACGTCAGCACGCAACTGCCTCTTTCCTCGGAACCAACACGATGCTCCGCATCCCCCCATGGTTCCCTCGGAAAGATGGTGTAATTTTTTTAATAACAGGGGAAAATTTCTGCAAAAAGAAAAAACAAATTTTTATTTACAGCATTCTCAGCTAAATCACAGGGCGATGCCAAAAACTTAATCATCGTCAGAACTTCCGGACATGTCATCGTCGTCCGAAGCTTTGTCAGCTTGGTAAAGATCCTAGCAAATTCGCAACAATACCTCACTGAAATCGTTGTAAAATGACAAGGAGAAACGAAAGGTGGAGACCGGCAAAGCGACGAAAGACCAAATACAAAGAGGCGAGCAACGCCCGAGTCGCCGTGAGCAACACGCGAGCCGCCGCAAGCAACAAACCAACATAACCTCCGTATTTTTTTATTTTTTGCGTGTTTGCAAGGAATGGAGGGCAAAGTGCATAGCGCATCGCCTCCTCCCCTTCCCCTTGCCGATGCCCGAGGAATGGCGCGAGAGCAGCAACCACGGCGGGCTGTCGGCTGCTGCTGCTGTTTCGGTTGTTTTCGTGCACCAAAGGCTTTTTGAAACAAGAAGCAGCGCCGTTCTACAGCGACAGCGGCTGGCTCGGTGACTCGATAGATTGTGACCCGGTGGGTCGCAAAACTTGGTCGCGAATGTAGGTCAAACTTTTTTGGTAACAATTATTGGTCGAAATTCTTTAGTCACGATTATAGGCCGACCCTTAATTTTTGACAACATTTCCAAAATAAAAGGGTAGACTTATATTCCAATAAATACGGTAACATAAACACCGAGACAGCAGGCGAAAACGACACAAACACTAAAAGGTCTAAAAAATCTAGACCTTTTAGTGACGAAAATAATCCCTGGAGAAGGGAACGAAAATAATCCAGGGATTATTTTCGTCATTCTTGTCCAACTCGCTTGCACCTTTGCATTTTAATCATAACCTTTCAGTGTTTGTGTTGTTTTTACCTGCAGTTTCGAAGTCTATGTCATGTTGCATTTGAACCATCTCGTTTGTGCCCTTACATTCACTTCAATGATATATCTTAACCATCCTACTTTTTCTTCTAAAACCTCTTTCAAAATGTTAAACAAAATTTTTTTAATTTTTTTTGCTTCTTATATTTTGCATTATTCAATATCATTTCCTACTGCAATTTCATTTCTGGCCTTTCTTTTTAAACTGTATTGGCTTCTATGTTTCCTATTCCTAATTTTTCTTTATGTCTCTTGTCCTTTTTGTCTTTTGATTATCACTATTTTCACCTTTTTCTTCTCTTGCAAGTGCATTAAAATGCCAGTTGTGAGTTTGTGCTGGTCCCATCTTTGTGTTTTTGTGCGTCCTTAGCACTACTATTTGTAGTTAATAATGCATATTTACGAATAAATAGCGACTGAAGGGTGAGCAGAAAGAGGGCTTCCCCACCTTGCTGCCTTGGCGCTGCCTTGGAGGAGTGCCGGAGATGCGGCAGGTGTCGGCCTGTCTGGAAGCAGCGGACTTCTGCCTGTTGCCTGGTCCCTGCAAAATTGTGGAATTTATGAGGTTCAAAATGTTCTACGGTATTGCGGTCGTTATTGCCCTAGTAAATGTTGTCGCCACAAGCAACAATGATCCACAAAAAAAGTAAAAAAAGATTTTGAAACATTTTTATGCATTTTAAAAACAGATCTAACACCCTTTATTCCGAAATATCATGACCCCCTAGATCCGAAGTATAGATGGTGCTTCAAATCGTCCACCTTTTCAACGGGTTCGTGGGGGTTCCATGAAAGTAGACATATCCAGCGACTTTCTCCACCCAACCTGTGTCCATCCAAAAGGTTTTCTCAGCGACTCCCAACGTTGGCAACGCGCCTCTGGTGCCTCAATTTGTCTCTAGGGTAAACTTTCCCCACAACATGACAAAAAGACTCCAGACCAGGGAATCTAAGTACATTGATGTGACTGACCTGTGGTGTCCAGCCCCTGGTGTGAGCTTCTCGGGGAAGAAAAGGGTGTAGGGCTCTCGAGGGCTGGCCTTGTTGCAAGTCCCGTTGCAGCCCGGGTTGCAGATCTGATTGCATGTCTTGTCGCATGCCTGGTTATGAGCCTGGTTGCGTGCTTGATTGCATGCCTGGTTGCATGCCTGGTTGCACGCCAGGTTGCACGCCAGGTTGCACTGGTTGCAGGTCGTCTGGCTGGCCCTGGAGCACACCCCTGGCCTGCTTGTCTGGGTCCATGCATCCCGCCCAGCCCGAATGGCCTGGGAAGCCGCAAGTCTTGCCTTCCAAAGCGGCCCAGCCACAAAAGAGCAATAGAGTGAATGTATGGTTGCTTCATTTATGGCCTCGAAATTCATATTGTTATGTGAAACAAATAATGTATCTGGGTCTACTAACTTCCAAAGCATGGTTTCAAAAAGATTACCACATTTTCCAGTGTATAAGTTGCAGTTTTTTTTTCCAAAATTTTTGCTGGTGCCTTTTAAACAACAGTGAGTCTTTCATGCATTTTGCTTCTTTAAATATGAACCTTAATTGTGGAAATTTGACACAGGGGTTATGTTTCTTGTTCCATTCAACGACCAGGATATTGAAACTTGCTCTTGCCTGCGCATATAATGCTATTGTAATACACATATTCAGGCTTTTCAGTGTAATTTCGTTGTGCCGACCGTACAACTATAGAGATGCGACTTATACAAAGGTACCACTTATAGACAGGAAAATATGGTATAGTTTATAAACAGGCAAGATTCATTTCACAAAACAGTACTTTCGACATGCTGGCGACCTACTAAAGAGAAGGTAGCAAGTTTTCAGCTTTATTGAATTAGGACTGCTTTGTGCTCGTTCAACATAGCCATAACATGTCACCCTCGTTCAAAAGCACCCTTCATTTTAGTCGGTGGGGGGGAGGTGTTGAAGCTTTTCACATGGATACCGACAACCAAAAAACTGTCTGTTTGGACAAAAAAAAAAAAAAAACGGGGCTGTCTTTCTGCTGTGCTTCGCTGCAGACCACGCTGAAATGCAACAGCATTTCTGCATTTTTTCTATGAATACTATATTCTACTGATCAAATTGAGATGAACCCTGTACCGGATAACCAAGCGTAAAATGTATGCACATTTCCATTTAATAGAGATGCTTTGTTTCTCGACTTCATTCGTGGCATTGCAAAACAGTGAGGAGAGGACCGGAGGCACTTCCAGTGAGGGTCTGAGTTCATTCATTGAGCAGAGCCGACAGGAAATGTGCATGCATCCACTGTGGCAGCTCTCTATTGCGACACCCGTGCTTCGACGGTGCACAGGTCACGACCCGTGCATGTATTGGATAAGAAGAGGAAGATAACTAGAGGAGCCTTAATCGTTTTGTGCTACAGATGAGAATGCCATAACAAATGCTACAGCATATCAGGGCAGACACAGCACTTTGGGGCAAAAAATGCTAAAACAATGCACACTTTTGAAATTGTGTTTCCGAAGATTGACAGGCACTGGTCATCTTGTCCTGAAGTCTTTTCGTGTGATAAGTCTCGTTTGTCTTGAAACATTGACTTGAGAACGTAGTAAAATAAGGCTGCACATGTTTTTTGCTATTATTTCAGAATGAACTATTTACACACTTCGCGATTTTATGGGAACCTTATCTCCACTGGCACACATCCAATCTTCACCATTTCTTTGTTTCTCTGGTGTGCATGTGTGTGTGAAATATCTAATAATTAGTATATGCTAGTAAATATGGCAGCAGGTATTTTTTAGAAATCTTTTTACATCCTGCAGTAAAGAACTGAAACTAGAACACTCAGAAGTGTCATAAAAAACTTATAAATCATCCTAGAGCTTTCAATTGAACCTTATTTTACTGTTACTGAAAGGTCTGTTCACACGATGCATCTTTTAGGCGCGCAACCGATTTCGCGACACTGAAGTTTCCCGAAATGTGCTCGTTCACACGTACAACTTCACGAGCAACAACGATGACGTTTAGACTCGCGAAAATAGTTTCGGTGTTGACCATTCAGTTGAAAGCACGCAACCACACATGCAAAATTACGTGGTCAATTACAGTGCCGTAGCTAACAAAATGACTTTTTTGAGATTTATCGAAACCACTGCCATCCGGACCACCCAGTATTTCCGAACGTGACACACACACACCGATGCACCGTTTTGAGTGAGCTCCAAATCAGATCGCTATTTATCTGGGGACCTGCTTTGCGCATTTTATGAATCAATTCACTTTAATTTTTTTTTTCTCACATACTGCACTACTTGGAGCGATCTCGCATGTGCGCAAAGCCGATTGAGGCGGCAACCTGCACGTGCAGGACATGTGCCGGCGCCGAGCCCGTACGCAGCCAATTCATTGCCAAAGCTCCTATCAATGCACATGGTATTCATAGAAACGCTACGTTAAGCAGGGAGTTGACCAGATTAGAATAGTGCTCATAGCGTTGTTGTCGCGACGATACCGCTGGATAAGAGAGCATCGAGTAAATTGAAACCAAGTTTGCTTTGTTTACAAGCGAACATGAAACCATGTGCGCTCTCTGAAACAGTTGGCACAGTAAAATCGGGGCAGACATGGGCGCCGAGAAGTAACCAGATTGGGCACGTAGCGTTTCTATGAAGACCATGTGCATTGATAGAGCTTTGGCAATGAGATTGGCTGCGTACGGGCTCGGCGCCGGCACATGTCCTGCACGTACAGGTTGCCGCCTCAATCAGCTTTGCTGCTACATGCGAGATCGCTCCAAGTAGTGCAGTATGTGAGAAAAGAAAATTAAAGTGAACTGACTGCATAAAATGCGCAAAGCAGGTCCCCAGATAAATAGCGATCTGATGTCAGGTTCACTCCAAACGGTGCATCGGCATGTTGTGATGGTAATGTCACGTTCAGAGAAAATACTGGGTGGTCCGGATGGCAGTGGTTTCGATAAATCTCAAAAAGTCATTTTGTTAGCTACGGCACTGTAATTGACCCACGTAATTTTGCATGTGTGTGGTTGCGTGCTTCAGCCTGAATGGTCAACACGCGAAACAAATAATACCGCGAGTCTAAGCGTCATCGTTGTTGCTCGTGAAGTAGTGCGTGTGAGCAGGCACATTTCGAACGAAGCCTGAGTGTCGCGAAGCGGTTTGCGACGCCTAAAAAGATGCATCGATGTGAACAGGCCTTAAGTTTGGCATGAATTGAACCATAAGTTATGTAAAAATACCTCTAAAAGTAGTGTTGCCCTTTAAGAATGCAGCAAGCATGGCACAAGCAATCTCATTGGTTGACACCCAAGACGGGGCTTACAGTTGATCGTGCCTGGAAATGTCATATTGCGTTATTTTCGACCGTGCGCTTTCAACAGCATCGTCCACTTTAGACTGCATTGCTACTCTGCGCCGCCGCTCTTCTTTAGTGTCGTCTGCATCTTTGTTCTCGGCTGTTTATCTGTCAAGGAATGCCTGCTACCAAAGATAGTTCCCCCACAAATGAGGCAAGCTGAAAGCTATTGCCAGGGAAAAACGAAACCTCAAAAGGAAGCTGCTCACCACACTCCAGGTGGAGATTTGAGTGCCCAAGGCCCCTTCAAAAAATAAAGAAACCTAAATTTGAAACTTTCAATGCATTTCTCCCAGTTTTGTTTTGCCAGAAACTGTTGTATAAGAAAAAGTATGCGGAGGAGCAAGTCGTCTCCCTCTTGTGCAGGGGCTATGGTGACGTCAGAACGCGCGCCGAGTTCTTATTGGTTTTGATTGAAAGGATATGGTGGGTAGGCCTCAATGCTAGATGCCTTTTTCGATCAATCAATAAGAGCTTGGCGTTCTGACATCATCGCAACACCTGTGCAAAAAGCAGACAAATTTACATTCCACATTTCTTTTTTTTACTTACGAAAATATAAAAGCCTGATTCGTGGACTGTCCAAAAAATTGCAATTTTCGGAGGAAAAGTTAATATACACACTCATGACCTCAATAAACTCACACCTTGAGGATGAAAACTGAATGTAGCACATACAGCCGATCGGCGGTCGGGCTTCATCGAGAAACCGACAGGAGACGGAAATAACTGCAGTAAACAGTGTGCCACCCAGAGAGAGCGTCAAAGACGCACTGCGGCTGCCTAGCAACAAGATGGCTGACACGACAACGAAAGACAGAGACTGCCAGAATGAGAATGGCAGGGCCTCCAGTGCGAGCTTCCTACCTTCGATAACACTTTGGCACCTCGTCCCAGCCGAGAACGCGCGAGCAGAACATCCGAAGAGAAAAGCAAGCGCGTGCTGGAGGTATTTAAAAGACACGCCGTGCCGCTCTCGCCTCTGTCACCGACTATAACAGTGCACAAATTCATCGTGAGAAAGTAGAACAAGTGACCACATGCAGGAAGCTAGGTTATTCTTACTAATTGCACACTAGAAAGTGCCAGCTGTCCCACCAAACCACTGTGATTGGGAGATCCACGCCTCCTGAGAAGTCGCTTTTGCCTCTAAAACACTCTTCTAGAGGAAAAGCCTACCACTTTCAATGAGGTGCATGAGAGAAAATGCTAATTCAAAATATGGAATACAAGGGTAATATCGACAAAGTTTATTTTAAGCCCTCATCGTCGATGTCTTATGATGACGGTTACAATGACCTTTCCATGGCCAGCTGTCGGGACTGTGGATGCTTCAGCATGCAGGAGGCTGCTGAACACGAGATGCTGAATGCGTCGGCTCACCTTGTCGTCCCTGGCTTGCCGTTGGAGCAGCTGCTCCAGCTGGAGCCGGAGCTCTCGAAGCTGCTCGTCCTGACGACGTATCAGCTCGTACACAGCCTCCGGGCCCTGTGGGAGGCGGCGAGTCTCCCATTATCTCATTCTCGGTGGTCGCACTTCTAGGTTAATTATTTTAACCAAAGCTCGTCGTTAAAGGAAGCTCCGGCTATTTTCTGAGTTACCCAAACTAAACACATTTTTGGAATATCCAGTCTTTACTCTCCCCGGCATGCTACTTATTATCTCTAAATTCAAGATAGCTATTGAAAAAAACGGCAAAAGAAGTTCACGCCAATGCCAATATTCAAATGTTTTAGGCACTTTCCAGTGGAGCGACGTCACATGTTGTATAACTTGCAAGTCGAACAGGCAGTCTAAAAACATGAAATTTTTGCACATTATGTATCTTTTTTTGCTTATTTTAACTCCCTCGAGCATTTACTTCACACCATAAAACTTCTTTCAACCTATCGGAAAGAAGCTGTACTGCCCCATAAAACAACATCTGATGCCAGATTTTCAGTGAGTGTTTCAGTAAAATACAAAAATTTTCAAAACTTTACAAAAACAATTATTGTGACTTGTAATTTGGTGTTGTACCGATATTGAGGCAAATCAGTGACAATCAAAATTTCACCTTGAATTCTAGATTTGGAGCAAGGAACAAAACGTCCAAAACCATAGGTTTTGGACATTTGTAAACTGAGCTGGGTACATGCCGTGCGTTTGCACGAAGTCACATAACTGCAACGTCATAATGTCACGCAAGTCAAAGTGTCACATGACGTCGTGGTCTCACTCGACACCTTGACTGGCACATTAGTCGAGTGTAAGGCGTCGCTCTTCTCAGAAACTCCAGCCCAATGACACATTCTGAGGGCAAAGAACAAAGAAAATAGGGGAAAGAACAAATTTATCCCTTTTCTGCACTATCGTGGAAACCGCAGTGGTGAGAGAGACCGTGTTTCGGTGGAATTCGGTAACACCATACGGCGCCTCGATGGTACAAACGTCATCATGCGTAGTGTCTCTGCAAGGAAGCCCTACCAAAGCTAGGGCTCCAGCAAAAGCATACTGCAGGCTTACGTCTCTTGCGGTCCACGTACCCCAGCTTGGACCCTGCTATTTCACGTCTGCTCCAGAGCGCACACTTGCTTCTCTTCCCTCTCACCTCCGCACAGTCTCCCGCCATTTTACATTTTCCCGCTACACTTCCCACAAATGTGTTTTACCAGCCAAATTTTATGATAAAACCATCATGAAGAATCAATACGAGCGATCACCAAGGACCGTCACCAAAAACTGCCATGCGACTGTGACATGTAATCTCCACGACTGACTTACGGTGACACGTGACATTATGACGTCACACTGTCACGTGACACAAGGTCATGTGATGCCCTGATGTCATATGACATTGTGCCCTCATGGTGTCCCACGACACTGTGACATCACGTGACGTCATAGTCACATAACATTGTGACGTAACATGACTGCAATGTTATAAGGTCACGTCTCTATGACATTATGCGACTGATACCACGAGGTCATGTGACTATAACGTCACGTGATGTCAGTCATGTGACCTTATAATGCCACGCACACACGTAGCATGTGCCCTGCTCATTAACAGCACATTCTGTGTTCCTGTCTCCGTCAGCATGACCAAGCTACAGCGTGATTGTTTTTCTCCTGGGATATGTGATCGACGGGGCTCAACTGTACCTGTCGACGTGACAGCGTTTTCAGGCCGTCTGCCGTTGTGCAGGCCGCGCCGTGCGCTGGCAGGCTGGTGGCGCTGTCTTTGAACAGGTCTCCGATGGCCTGCAGAGCTAGCCTTGGCGGAACTGGTACCATCTCACACGCCGTAGGCTGGCAAGAGCTAGAATGAGTGGCAAGAGGCGTATACGAAACAAGCATGCGGCGCAGAAAAGGCTAGATCGAAACGGCGTCGCTAACCTGGTAGATCAATGCAGGCCGAATAAAGCGCCCACGCATGATTATCTGATAAGACCAGCTAGGACAAAGACGTCGTTGAATAACTGCGGCTGATCTGAACAGAATATGATGCTTGCCATAGGAACGATATGGTACCAGTGTCTCGTTTTGTTTGCCTGTTGCAAGACCCGACCGTTACGGCCGAATGGACGCACCTTTTCCGAAAATCGACGGCAAGTTCGCCGGGGGCTGTTCATTGCCGCAGTAAACTTTTGTATGTTGTTTTGTATTGCATAAATAAACGGACGATTATCACCATAAAACCAACGTGACTGCGCGTCTCTGTTGCGCTGCGCACGAGCTCCAGAACCAAACTGCGATACGCAAAGAAAAACCCGCAGCTTCGCGTGCCACGCTTTCGCCGCGTGACGTGGTTTTTATCTCCCCACACAAGTGCAGTGGACCACGCCTAAGGAGAACCACAAGCGCCTAATTTGTGTTTTCTCCTTGCAAATACATAATAGACGGAGCTCTCTGTACCTGTGACGTGATCGTGTTCTTGAGGCTTTCTGTCACTTATGCTGGCAGCCTGCTGCCTGGCTGGCTGAGTGGGCATCTTTGAGGCCTTCCGCCGACTCCGATGGCGCTAGCAGAGCTACGAGAACGTTTTGCATAGGAACTTCGTGCTTCACTAACTTGCAAACATGCGCGCGAGGAGCTGGCAAGATGCTAGAACGCAGCTGGCAAGAGGCATATTAAGCTCCTCTGACACAATTGCATGAGGGCATCAGAAATCAGGCTAGTATTGAGAACAGCCATTATACAACCGGTATCTATTGCTCACTGACACTGGCCCTGCAACTGCAACGTGCATGCACAACATGATTACTGATAAGGGTGTTCGTTTCGGAACGCGGGGAGGAGCACGTATCTCGACGTCAAGGATGGAACTGTGCGCTGATTTGCAAAAGAGAGAATATGAGTCAGCATTGTTTGAGGAACCGACATGGCGGTCAGCTGTCTCAGCTTGAGTGTGTTCATTGTGCGAGTCCAACACGCGTATCAGCTGCACTGACATCTCAGCATGTCACATCTCTGCAGTACTTATAAGCCTATGTAAATATTGCCATTTGATGCTTAACATATGGTATGCTATTCGACGCCTAGAGAAATTCAGCCTTTCCACTCCAGTGAAAACCAGAGTGGAAAGGCTGGAAATTGCCGCCGTCACTCATAGATGGTGGTAGCTGTCTGGAGTTTTGTGTCCACATTAATTTGTCCACGGACATGAAACTTTATGGGACGGTCACATGGGTCATCAAGAATTGTGTGCAGACATGTTCGAAGCATGTATGAGGCAAACATGCTTCAACATGCTCTGAGGCCTGCCTGCACATAATTCTTTCGTTCGTGTCCGCGACGAACGATGTGCCTTTTGTACGACGTACGAGCAGCGCGATGACTGATTTAACACCCTTTGCTGTGGTCAGGCTCGGTGAAGACAAGAAAGTGCTCACCGCGCCTTGCTCTGGCACCCGATGTTCAAGCGAGGAGAGCTCTGCCACTGCGCTCGTCGGCAAGGGGCGTCGCCCAGGAAGCACCCAGACAGGAGGGTGCCAGCGAGAAGTCGGACACCTCTGGCACTGTCGGCGTCATGCGCAAGGGCTGGGCACCCAAGTGAAACGCTATACTCGCCGTCGGCTATTTTGTGGCACCTTGTTGAGGCCTAGCTTAGCTCGCGGTGCTCCAACTCCCATGTCAAAGCTAGATGCACGAGCACACGCGAACGAGTCAACGCAATATTCGGCGCCAACAAAATAGTTGACGCCGAGTATAGTCACTACACCACCCGTCGCTCCCAGCTTTATATTACATTCAGCAGATATGTGAAAATGTTTCTTTGCTTTTTTTGTGCATGTTTCATTTTGTTTTATCTGGTCACTGTAAGCTCATTGGCCTATAGCACCAGACTGACATGCAAAAGGAGGCAGTATATGTCTCCTCGTAACAGCGCATCCATTCTTTCTGCGCACGTGTTTGCTCTCTTCACAATTACCCTAAAGCCTACCCTAAAGCCGCACTCACACTGCCAGTACTACATCGTACAAGAGACAATCTGCAGACACTAAGTGTATATTTCTTATTAGCGTAGCAGCTTGGGCGAGTTGGTTGCTCATTGTTACACACACTACAGCGCACAAATGAAAACAACACTCACTCCTTACACACGAAAAATAAAGCAAAATTCAAACAAACCGCACTGACTGACAACTCATTTTTATATATACTTTGTCTTCTTCTACCTCTTGCACTACCAAATTTTCCAAATCACACGCACCGATCTCGTAGACGTCAGTCGGCGCGGTTTGTTTGAATTTTGCTTTATTTTTCGTGTGTAAGGAGTCCTCGCTCGACGGTCTGGTAGTAACATTGGTCGTATAAACACTGTGTTTGGACACGTTCAAAGTGTACACATGCATGGCGCAAACATTTTGAACTCACTCCGAGGCATGTCAGCAGACAATTCTGTCATGATGTCCGCAGCAAACGCCATGTCCTTCTGGCACAATGTATGGGCGGTGTGAGTGCAGCTTAATACCAAGGGGGCTACTACGCACGCTAAAATCCCGCACATGGACATTCGTCACTTCACCACATCTTCGCAGAAAATTATGACGGGGTCTCTCAACTCGGCAGGTACGGTCCACTAAGTGACGGCAGCTTAAAACGTCCGTCGAGCATGCTCGGTCGGTGCTACGGGAGCGCGAGAAACAGGCGGTGGCCCTCACCTGTCCGAGGCAAGCGCAGATCCTGGGACGGCAGTTCCCGGCTCTCCGCCGGGGGCGGCCTGAAAAGGCCGCGGACCAAACGCAGCGTTCGTGTTTTGTTGCCGTAAAGTTGGTCCGCCTTGGAGGTGCGGCAACACTTGTTTACACAGTAGACGAGAATTCTAGCCTGTGCAGTGCCACCGCTAGTCTGGGGACTTTGGCGCGCACCACGCAGTGGTGATGCGCGGCCGCAAGCCGGCACGATGATCACCCAAATTGGAGCGGGCAGGGGTGTAGATCGAACCCAGGATCCTGGGTTCTGTGGCGCGAGCTTTCGCTCCATGTGCTGTCTCTGTGGCATTTACTGCTTTTCCTTTTGTTCGTCATCTAGAGCGGGGGATCTCGGACTTCAGAATCTTGGGGAACACGCATCTTTCTTTATGGCAATAGCCGAGGAATCCCTCTCAGTCTCTGCACTGGCGAAGTGAAGTGGGGCAGGAGCCAACAGACCTTGCAAACAGTAATTTACTATGCGTGTGTTTGGCATATAGCTACGCTTTGCCGGAGTTGCTCAGATCTGCTAAGATGGTGCTTGAATTGAAAAGACACTTTACTCGGGGGCAAGGACAATCCAAGGAATTTGAGGAACTTGGTGAACCCCTGATGGTACTCTGGCAACCCCCAAGTTTCTAGGAGCTTAGTATGGAAAACCTTACTCTAAGAACATGGGTTCTCAAACTTCTCTATCTCGATGAACCCCCTCGGCTGACGGTCGAGAAGCCCTTTCCAGGCTCGGCATTAACAGCATAAAACTGTGCAAAAGCCAACGGGCATTCTAGACAATAATGCACATACCAGAGAGTGACTGGCTCATAGTTATGCCTCAGTGCGTGACGCTTACATTCTAAGACAGTGCCTAACCAAGAAACATTCTTTACGTAGAGGCTGGAGACTGTCGAAAAACTTATGTGCCCAGGGGACTCCTGGGGAACCCCGGGTCCCTAAGAATCAGTTTGAGAACACTTGTTTAACCCTTTCTCTCTTTGCGGCATCGATGCCCGTTCCCACGAGCTGTACCGCGCAACTTTCCCCCACGTGGACCGCCATGTGTGGCGTCGTAAAGGAAGTTCTATAACTTCTGCTATATAACTCGCGAGGCGAACACTTTTTACTTTAATTTGTTCAGGGAATGTCTTCCGGAAGCAATGCACTCAGAGTACCTTACAAGTGTGGCAGGTCTTGAAGCAAAAAAAAAAAATTCAAATTTTGACAGTTTTACGTGCCCAAGCCAACGACAGCGGGCATCTGGCACGCCCCAGCGGAAGGCTGAGGATTAATTTAGACCACCTGGGGATCTTTTGACGTGCAACCGAGCTCGGTTACACGGCGCCTTCCTCCGCAAGGAGCCTCCGTCAGATTGCGGGCACCTCGGCCGGGATTCGAACCCGCCACATGGGGATCCGTAGGCCAGCGCTCTCGCCTCGGAGCCACCGAGGCGGCTAGAGTCTTGAAGCAGACGGCACTGCAAATTGCCACACAAATCACCTTCACAATCACTGCCGCTCTCACCACCACTCTCATCGTCGCTACTTTCTTGGTCCGATATAGCTTCTGAATCGTCGCCACAGTCACTTTCGTCATCACTTTCGAGCACCAGCTCGAGGATTTCCTCACATGCGAGCGTTTTTCTTATTTCAGCGACGCCATGTTTCAGATGTAGCAAACTAATCGACAGCAAAGCTGCAAACTTTGTTTCCTTTTTCTAAACAACCAAAGCTCAAAAATAGTGGACAACTATATCCACCTGATGTAAAGAAAACAAACAACCAGAAACCAGTGTACAGGGAAGCACCATCTACTGGGGCTTTTTAAAAATCAGCAAGAACCCATCCTTTTGGGGCAATGATTATCTACGTTAATGCGAATAGCATCAAACGGTGCGGAGTTATGCGCGTTCGTCAGAGTGGCCGGCACACTCTAGATACGCCAGCCCACTCTTGAGGCGATTCTAAATTTGTTGACACTTTCACAGCCCTGCGCACGATCTCCGCAGCCCAGCACGTGCGTTTGTGTCACTTAGGAAGGCGAGCAAAGCACGCGCCATGACGCACAAACACTCAAAATGGTACCGACCAGACTTTCTGGCGTCTCAGCTAGTCTCAACCAACGGTACTCTAAACGGTTGTTTATATCTTTACCATAGGACGCGCTTTACAGCGCTGTCACAGCTACCGGTGCGCCGCGTTCCATGCACGAGGGCTCATTCCGCTCTCGTGAGGCTGAGCACAGCCGCTACATCACCCTCTCCCGAGCGCGGGAGAGGGTGAGCCAGCGGCCGTGCTCCAGCCACGAAGACGGAATGCGTCCCTCGTCATGGACGCGCGCGCACCGGCCTGGCTGTTACAGCTGTAACGCGTCATATGGTAAGATATAAACAACCGTTTAGAGTGCGTTGAATGACTGCCTTCATAGCTCTGTGGTTAGCGCGTCTGCCTGCTGATCAAAGGGTCAGCGGTTCGAATCCCAGCCGGCGCCGGTCTTTCTTATTTATTTATCGACCCGCGGCGTAAGAGGTTAGATAGCCAGATAGATAGATAGATACATAGACGAAAAGTGCGTGAAGTATCCAAAGAATGCTATTCGCATTAAAACGTTGCCATCACCGCTCGCTGCATCTCGTCGACGTCAGGGTGGCTTCGTAAAGCCATGCCGTAGTAGCTGGTGAGCCTTTTGATCAGCTCCTGCGTCAGGCCACCTCTTCCGCCGAGGGGTTGTCCTTTCTTGCCCTTGGTGATGAGGGCGCGCAGAGCGGATCCCATCCTCTTCTGCACGTGGTTTATGCAGTCTTCCTTTTGAAACGGAATGAACCCGTAGGTCGCATCCTCGCTGAGGGCCAGAAAAGTGCGGCTGTCACCGTCGCATACAATGTTGGTGTAGCGCAAGTCGTTCTTGGCTAGGGAACGTCCAAAAAGCAACAGGGCCGCCTCAACTTCCATTCTGCCCGACTTCACTTCAGTGTTCCTTTGACACTTGTGCGACTGCACCCACTGGCTGTAGCCCTCAGCATCTGGCTTTGGGCCCACTGCACACCCATGGCAAAGGTTTGAAAGAACTACAGAGTCCAACACTAACCCTGTGTAATATTCAATCACGGTACCCACACCAATGTGGGATGTGTGACCGCGTGTCATCCACGTGCCGTCGTATATCACAGTCACATTCTTTGTGAAGGTTGGGTCCATTTCTTCGTACACTTTGCGCACAGCATTTACGGCATCAGTGAATACACCTGCTGCAGCTGTATCTGCGGCAGGGCTGAACTTGGACTTGAGGTGCCCCTGGAATGTTTTGTGGTGCATTCCCCGATGTGACACGTTCATAACAGACCAAAAGTCTGTCAGTGCAGTTGCACCCTTGCCAACACTCTTCACGGCCTGCATTGACCTCAAGTTCACCTCGAAGGCCCGGCTGTCTTCTTGTCGCGGTGATGACCAATGGTTAGAGACAACGCCACACGTAGAACAAGTTAGGAGCATCTTCACCGCCAAACCAAGCCTTGTTCCCTGCACGACGGTGACTCCCGGCTGTAAGCACTTCGGGCATGGTGTCTCGCTGAGGAGCGCGTTCAGTGCCGCGACCTGAACCACCAAATACTCATCAGATGGCTCCGCACTCGCGGGTTTCTGGCCTTCGCCGGTCAGATTCATCTTCCGCTCAGTTGCCGACACTGAACTCAATGACTCGCGGACCGCAGCAGCGCACTCGCGGGACTCCTCCGTCGAAACAAAGTTCGGTTGTAAATGCGCCTGAACGGTGCGATCGGTGCTCGTAGAGGCCATGTCTTCGACGCCAGTAACAGGACGCGAAGTGCTAGGCCGTGCATTCAAGCCGTCCGCAGCAAACTGCGCTTCAACGAGACGCGCACTTTCGAAACTCGGCGGCGGGGGGCAAGTTTTCTTACTTTTCTTGGCCATTGGGGATTTCCGCTTGCGATTGCCGAAGCGATGCGTCGTCCCGTGCTTCTTCTTGAAGGATCGTCGATCCATGATCGCGCGAAAAAGTCCAAGCGGGAGCAAGAAAACAGCGTAACCCGAAACAAAGAAAAGCACCTTCGGCGAGCAAGCGAGCAGGCGAAAGCGGCGTAGGAGCAGACGACGCTCTCCCAGATACCGGTCTCGCCGGCGCTGTTGCTAGGGGCAACCACTCCGCCGGCCAATGACGGAGCGCGCCCGACCCGCGCAGCAGAGAAGGCCAATCGGAGGCCGCCGTTTCCATCCGGGAGGCTTCCGAAGTTTTGTTTTTTATGTGCTTAGTTCGCATTTGAGGAGACGGTAGACGCGGGAAATAGGAAGATGACGAAATGCGCTTTCCATAGATACCAAGATGGCCGCGCTTGGTAGCGCGGTCGCGGAGAAACGGGGGTTTGAAAAACGTGGGTTTTTCACGGATTGGAAGCAATATTTCGCTACCTGACCTCATATAAGTGATTATTTAGAGCACTTAGAGATAGTTTTCAACGAAAAAACTTTGAGAGGGTATAGAGGAAGACCCATAGATGTGAAATAGTCGACTTTGTAAAAATCAACTTTTTGACATTTTTCGTGAGTCGATCCCAGCGTCCTCCTTAATACTTAAAGCTAATTCCGACCTCACACAACACTTGCGGCTCAAGAAAACTCAGCCAGTCATAAATCAAAGCACATAAGAACTTAGGCACATTCGTGCAATGCAAAAGAGCTGATGAGAATGATCAAATGAATACTCATGTTATGCAATAGTTGTGAAAGAGGACACTATAAGCGCAATGTACATGAGAAAGCAATGAACATTTTAACATAGTTACACGGACATGAAGCAGAGGACTAAGAATGGTAATGCATGGTGATGACAATGTTCAGTTAATAATATGGCGAGAGGACCAGCGTTACGATGCAGTTTCTTTCGCTATTTCTGGTGTATTTTAGTTTGCACATTTGAAGCGTGTTGCGGCGCTGCTTCTTTATGCACACTTTATTTTGAACCGCTAGCAGCATGTCTACTGGACAGCGGGCTATGGGCCGCGGGCTTCATTGAAAAGACTGGGCGGCCAGCCACGGGCCAGGTCGGAAGACTTCTGCAGTGCCGGATCTGGCCTGCAGGCCGGGGTTTGGAGAACCCTGCTCTACAGCGAGATCCTTTTTTGCCATTCTGCCCACGGGCAGAGCCACAGGTTGAAAGGATAGGTGTGTAGAATCACCTAATTGATCAACTGCCAATCAATCAATCAGTCACAACTGATCACACCACCGTAAACAATGGCACAATCTGATAAAAGATAATGAAGCTTGTATTGACAGAGGGTGAAAGACGAAAATCATCATAGGGCCTGGCCGTAGGTGTCAAAGGAATAATAACCATCACATTTCATTACTGAGACATCACTTGATTTCAGGCGAAATACCTGGGGAAAAAGCAAGGAAAACTTATATTTGAGCAAGGCTGTGTGCTCCAAGATCAGCAGCATTTATGCTGGAATAAACAGTGATGAAGCATTTATTATCCTGCACAGAGCCTTATCATACTTTTCTTTGCAGTTCGCTCAAAAATCTACCAGCAAGGTTGCACTGTTTATACAAATGCCGAATTTTTCGGCCAAGTGGCGTGTGCCGTAACGTGCTGTAACGAGACCAAAGTCGTTCCTGCTGAAGCTGACAACCTTCTAGTGCCAAAAGCAGCTTCAGGCTGTGGTCACTCTGATCAATCAATCAAACCGTCTGTCTTACTCACAGGCTGGAGAGCTGCTGGTGTGCCCAGAGCATGTCCTCGGAGGCCTTGCCCGAGACCACAGACTCCAGGGGAACTGCCAGGGTGCGGTTGCTCGCAGAGGGAACCTGCAGCCAGAAGCAGCGACATCATTGGTCAGTCACTTGGGAGCACCTTCTGGGGCAACCAAAAGCCTTTTTTGGAGCAATAGCATATAATTGTTAATGCTGAATTGCATTCTCACTGAAGCTATCCCTGGACCACGTTTGTGGCGGCATTTTACTAGGCAGAAGACTGTGATGTCATCATATCACTTGACCACCTCAAACCAGAATAGTTCACCCCTCAGTCATGAGATGGCAGGCATTGTATCTGGACAAGAAACTGATTGTTTTTAGTTTAGAAACCCTAGAAACTGATCGTTACAAGCGGTACATCAATATATGTGGTATCGTTACAAGTGGGTTGCACTGTACAACGATAGTTTCAGCGACAGTACCTATCTCGACTCAGTCTTAGGCAGGGGCTTTAGCTCATGTGTGCAGCATGTTCCTCTTCCTACATACTTCAGCGCCTCTCTTTTCGCCATTTCTCAAGGCAGCGTTCTACATGTGCAGCATTTATAGGTCCTCCTCGAGCCACTCCTTTTACGGGCACAGTAAGGAGGCCACTCAAGGGCGCATTCCGGGGGTTCTGTAATTGTATAAAGACGTCGCAGTCCTGGCATCACGTGACATTATAGTGTCACGTGATGTCACAAAGTCACGCGACACTGCGACATCGTCGAGGCTACATGCCAAAAGAAACCAAATCAACGAGACTGCCGTGCATTGTAGAAAAAAGTGGATCTGCATAAAAGTTTGTTACTACGCGCAAAAACGTCGATCGCTTTTACTTCCTCGTACACTGCGGCGAAAAGCCTGCACAATTTTTTTTTCTCCAGACGCCCGGTACGTCTGCTTCTTTGCAGTGCCATCACTTCCGCATGAGATGTGTCACAGGCATGCCGGTCAGAGGCACACTTCAGTCGCTGTAGTCGCGTTCCAGCTCACAAAGGCAGCAGCTCCTGGATTGGGACATGCAGCACTCCGGGACATGGGGAAGCCTACCCTGGCGATGCTGGTGGAGGCCTGTCCCTGCCAGAGCCGCAGCTCCAGTCGCGGCCGGCCCGGGGGACACAGGCAGTTGTAGAAGAGCGTCTCCGGAGCCGGCGAGCACCGCCACCACAAAGATCTCAGACGGCCTGGAACACGGGCAGCCCGCGCTCACGTCCCCGGTCACGAGATGGGACGCGGGTTGAAGTAACACGAGACTCACAACCGGGATTCGCAACTCACAACTGTCGTTTTCACGCACTTACGAGAGAAGGAGGAAGTGAAAATAGTGATCAAAAACGAAAAAAATTGAAGAAAGAGATAGAAAAAGAAGAAATAGGAAACGTTAAAGCCAGTAAAGTGTTAAAAGGCCATAAATAAAATTGCAGTAGGAAATGACACTGAATGAAAAAACACGCAGTTAGCGAGTTAGCGCTAGTCCCGTCTTCGCGCTCTTGTCCTTGTCCGTTTTTCGCGCTTTTCATTATTCATAATGCTTATCCAACTAGCCCACCTTAATATTTTTAGAATAGTTTTACCCAGAAAACTCAGATTTTGGGGACAGCCAGTTGTAAAAGCCGACTGGTTTTTATCTTTTTTTGGAATCCTAAGAGAGTGTTTGCAATTCTCTTTCTTGTTTTATTTCCACTTTTGTTTGCAAGTATCAAAAAGGAATGTAATCTGAACCTTCATTAGAGAAATGGGGTGACCTACCTATGACAATAGTAAAACACACCAATTTCAGGCTTTCCTCTTGGACAAGGTTCAGCTCTTGTTTTGTCTGAAAATTCTGCTTCATTAAATTCACTGCCTGCTGTTCACCTAGGCCAGGGTCTCAAACATGCGACCCGCGACTCTTTAGGCGTCCTGCGGCAAGCGTCCTGCGGCTGCGACCCCTGTTCCCATGCCTCAAGCGCTACATTCGACGTAAATAATAGTATCATATTGTAGGTTCATTTCCGCTCAGAAAGACACTTTGCTCATACAGTGTGTTCACACATTTTGAACTATGTTCTTATTTCTGGACGAAGTACTGCTTCGTCTAAATATTTGCTTCTTAGCGCCTTATGTAAATCAACCGGACCAGTAATCATGCCACTACTAGGCTACAAGCGTGAGCTATTTGCTTAAGAACACAGCTTGACTGCACAAACTCTCTCAGCGGGAGGAATCGCCAAAAATAAAGCTACGACTCTCGGGCTTTACGCCGTCAGACAATATCTTTAAAATCAAAGTATTTTACTTATAATCAGCGGCTATAAAAAATTTTCAGGAAAGCAAGAACTGTTGTATGAAGAGATATTCTTTTTCATTCCTGTTGAGCCTAGTGAATTGTGCGACAGGGCAACAACAGTGTGTTTGCTCTCTTTCTATCGGAAAATGCCAGCGCATCGGCATTTTAAATCTTGTCCTCACATCAGGTGTGGGACCAAACTAGTCGTATAAGCAAATCAAAGGTAAAGATGTCACTGGCAAGACGGTGATTTTACAAAAAGCAGAGAGCACGAGGTCCCTTCTCTAGAAAACCTCTGAGGTGTAGCTTGGAGAGTCGGCTGCTTTACAACGTGGAACACCATTGCTGTACTTTTTTCTCCAAAAAATTCCTAAATGTAGTCATCCCCCCCCTCCCCCCACGTTGACCCTCAACCTTTCGGGGATGGGCTATCATGGGCCCTCACACTTTAACGAGCTTGGACCCTGACCTAGGCCAATGACACTAAACATCCAAAAAGCTCTGAATTTGTTTAACGATCAACGATAGCTTTGAAGAACTCCAGATTTGGGGTGAAAATGAACTCAGAAAAGCACCCTTTGATTTTGCTCAAAAATAAACTCGGAAAATGCAGAACCCTACTTTAGGGTGTTTGCAAGTGCTAGAATCAAAGAAAGAATAAAAGCACTTATGGACAAGGACAGACAGCACAGTTCTTTCATACTAGCAACAAACATTTACTGGTGTCTCCGTGAATACATACATTCTCCCTCCCAACTTTTTAAGCTGAAGAAGATACATAAAAAAACCTTGAGTTTTTCTTCCTTTTCCAGGTGTTTTTTCATGTGCTCTTCTTCAGTTTAAGAAGTTGGGATGGAGAATGTATGTACTCAAGGAGACATCAGTAAATGCTGACTACTTGACTGAATTGTCCTCTACTTGAATGAACTGTCCTGTCTGTCCTTGTTCCTTAGTGTTTTATTCTTTCTTTGATTCTTGTATTTTCACCAACCCGCTCTTTGTTCTTTGCAAGTGCTATTCCTTTGTCAAAGAAAAGTGTATTCAAAAGCCCATTCAAAACCCTAAAAACAAAAAGCTCTCCTTTTTTGTTAGGTTTATACGTGTGGTTCCTTGCTTCACGCTAACATATTCTTGATATATATATATATATACTATATTTTTTCATATTGTGGGCATTGTTTTATCGACATTGAGTGCTTTCAAGACGTCATTTTGTTGCGTGCGATGGAGACACTCTTCGTTCCACCGTCAGAGACTACCACGCTCCCAGCGAGTGCATGGACGCTCTGAATCAATGTCCCCGAATTGTTTCACCAGCTGCCATCACTCAATACTCTGCTTCACTTTAAGTCCGACGGCAGACGACGCTACAATCCGACGGAGCCGATTGAGCGATGCCAAAAGTGCATCGCCACAGCGCGTTTCTGCATTCTCTATCACCGGCAAAACCAGTCACGCACAGTAAATGCACCATGATCTTGCACTTTTACAGCGTCAGCTGTATCGGGCTTGTACTGGGCGAAGCGCCAGTGTTGCCGAAAACGAACCGAGCATGCGCGCGTTTATCGCGGGTGTTTTTGACGCCGGGAGAGGCGAGCACAGAGGCGATACCCTCGCTCTTTTGCCGATAATAGTCGCGGTTGGGGCGCAGCGGGTTTAGCCAATCGCTATCGCGCCAGGGATCGTGCGATTGCAGCTCCTCGCCACCTGCTCTTTCTCGCCTTCAGTCGCCCGTTCCTTTGGCGCCCTAAGCACAAAAACGGGGCGGCCGCAGCGTGCGCCGGAGCAGGTGGCGGCCGCTCGACGGCGGAAACGCGCTCGTGGAAGGGAACGTTGTCAGCGTGCAGGCGTCGGCTGTCTTGCCCTAGGTGTTAGGATGGAGTGCAGTCGACATCGAGATCGTGCTGCGCGTGAACTTGGAGCGGCACGCAGAAGAAAACGTTACCGAGCGAAGAACGGGCACGCAGGTCCGACCCAGCGATCTGTGCAGAGGTCCGAAAGGACGTGTATTGTGCTGGCCGTTCTGCGCGTGATCGGTCGCGTTTTACGCGAGACACCGTGCGACGCAACATCGCCTCGATTTCCAGTCGATCGCGACGCAATATCGTCGAAATGTCGCGCCAGCCGACGTTCTCCATTCGCATCCATGTCGCGCGATCGTCTGTGCGATATTTCTTCTGCACGCATTGGTTTAGTTGGGGATAGCAAAGCCACGAAGACGACGAGCTCAATGATGACACACTCTTGGCGCTGCTCGACTGGCGCTATCAGATTGTAGCAACGGCTGCATAGACTGCGCAAATGGAGTATAATGCGGCACGAATGGTGCGACTGCAACTCGCACCCACAGTTAAGTGCGGTCACACCCGTCTGCCCCTGCCGAAGGTGCTCACCGCGAGAAAGGCCTCCGGCTCGTGAGGAACTGGGCGCACACCAGCCAGAGGAACGGGTGCTGGATCGAGTCCACCCCACTCACCCACCTGCACAGAGTCGAAAGTTCTTTTGAAGAGACACCACAATTTACAGCACAAAAAAAAAAAACGAAATATGAGTTGATGTAGCTATAGCCGTATTACTAAAAGAGGGCGAGAGGAAGTGAGAAGGACTGCCGCATGTTTTCTTTCGCTGAGGTGGGGCAAACGAGAGAAAGACCTGGATGAGCCCGCTTCATACGTGTTGTGCTCCAGATTTTTGTATTCTATTGTTTTGTTTCTTTCTTTCAGAATTTTCTAGTTTCTACTTACGTAGATAGTGGCTGAAGAATGATTCATTCGTTGAGTGGAATTTGTGTAAAAGTTATTCCTAGTTTTTCTGAATCGTACTTTCCTGCCAGGACTGCAGAGAACCAGTAAATCAGGCAGACCGTCACAACGAAAAAGGATCCTATTTGTTATGTGTATAGGTATACAACGTGCGTGGTGGTAAACAGCTAAACTGTAAATTTTCAGAAAATATAGTTTTATTCATATGCAGAACCTAACCCTCCAATACCGAAGCAAGCTTGTGCATAGATTTCAAACAACTGAACCACCGATCGACTCGCGCTTGCAACAGGTCTGCTTTAAAAACAATCGATTTTAATTGTCAACAAGCGACACACCCGTCGATGCGTGATATTCAAATAAATTGTTTTTTAAGCATAAGAGCTAATAAAATAAAGTTAGCAATAATACTCACAAACAAGCCAGAGCTGTCTTTATCCATCCACTTCAGTTCAATAGTTGTAGTAAGAATAATATATAATCGGATTCAGTAGAGCTGCTGTCGCACAGGAGGGCATGTAGCCCTCGCCATGAAGACATGCGCTGCCATATCTCACGTTCTATATTGCGGCGTCCTTCCGTTACGCATATTATATTTTCTTGCAGCACACAGCGGAACAACAAAAGCATTTTTGGTGCACCTGCGTCTGAATCTGCAACCGTAACAACTTCAACCGACGCAGTGAAATAAACATTTCCCGATTGCTGTCATTGCTGCCCCTACCACTAATAGCATGTCGGATGCCATAATACCGGGCAAAACATTTTTACAGTGCCTGCTACCGTAAACACGGATAAAAGGCATTTCAATATGCTGAATCGCAGCACGCGTAAGACGACCGGCGAAGATCCAAGCACCGATTCCCCCAACCCAGTGTGGCCGCAGAAATCTAAGCACGCCAGGGGCGCTACAGTATTCATCATGGCGCTGCCCACGAAAAAATGCTCTACTGTATATAAATGTGCACTTCTGAGTATAGTACTAGTTACAATATAGTATGTTGCTTCGTGACTTAGAGATCTGGAAAAACGTTCAAAAAATAACTCCTTTTGTCTTTTTCGCTTTTCACAGATTAGGGCCTCCCTTACACTTTGCCACCGGGGGCACGACGGTCGCACCTCCTACCAAAACTGCACGCATACCGGTTTGTCCGATCAGACAAGGACCCACCCTATTGTGCGCCCTTCCGCTTTTCCGCCACTCAGAGTTAACCATCACCCGTCCCCATAGTTTTCGTGATCATCTCTAGCTTTTGGACGGGCGCTTGCTCGTGCGTTACGGCACGGAAGCAACAGAGAGTCTGCTCGTGGTGAGAGCCGCTCTCGCGTGCCCAAGCTCTCCCTCGACACCGGTCACTGTGCACGGGCGACAGACAGTTCGGGCACCGTACAACGACGCTTCTATGGTGACTCGCAGGATGGGAACGGCAGGGCATGTCTTTTGAATGCCTGGCGTCCGACACGTGCTCCACGCCTTCTGCCACGCTCTGGATGCGCACGTGCGCTTGCGATGGACGAGACATCGAAGCATAGTCCAAGGTAGGAAGCTCACGCTAGGGAGCGGGACGACTCGAAGCCCCTCCCCGCCACTCTTGCCTTGTCTGTTACTATAAGAGGTGCCGAGCAGAATGGCCACTCACACGCCCACGAGAGGAAGGTCGCTGCTGTCCAGCTGATGCTTGAAGAGGAAGCAGAGGCGATCTGCACACAGTGCCGCAAACCTGCAAAAGCCAAAGTGTGACACTTTGAAAAGTCAACATGCTGCGAACGACTTTAGAGTGAATGTAAGAGAAAAAAGGCTTAAGGGACACCTAAGCACTTCTTATGAGTTGTGAATGTGAAAACATGCACACCGCTCTTCACTTCCTTCTTTCATCTGTTACGTACGACGCGCTGACCTTGGGCGGGAGCGGTGGAGCTGCTGCCTGGGACGCACACAATCGGGTGAGCGATCACTGAAACTGACGCGCAGCGGCCAATGGGGAGCCTCCTCGGCGCGCGCCAGCCAATAGGACCGAAGCCGAGAAAATCATCAGCTTTACTTCTGCTCCTTTGGGATCGGGGAAACTAGGTGCCGTTTGGCTAGGCTTTTGCCTGGTTTCATAGCTGGGAGCTGGCTACACTTGGAGAAAGGATTTAAGGTGCCGTTTTCACGCTTCAAATTGATGACGCCGGCTCACTCCATTAGACAGTTAATGCTTTCGCATTAAAACAATTTATGGGGCTACAGCAGCAATATAAGAGGCATTCATACCATTTACGGGTCTACGATCGTACAATGACGAGGATATCAGGTATGATACGCCGGGTGCTGGAAATAAAGCCCAACTTTTCAATCCGGCGTGCACAACCAAGGGCAGCAGACACAGCCTTCAAGACTGGCTGTTCTCAGACTTTCTCTTTGGTTACCGGTAGAGGTTTGCAAATATTGAATAGAATACTAAAGGTTACCGAACCGAATCAAATCAAATATTTTCAAACATGAATAGTTTTGAATATGAAAATTTTCGATCTACAAATATTTTCTATTTGATGTGAATTAAACAAGAATACTCAATCAAAACACAACTGAATTTTTTTTCAACAAACATTTTTTTAAAAGGTAACGATTAGCTTTAGTTGCAATAAGAAACATGTCACACATAAGACTGATAAAAAAAAATAAAAGATCAGTCAGTAAAACACCATTCAAGGAGTGAAGTTACGGAACGTTAATGAAAGTACACAAGCGGAGGTGCAGGTCGCAAGCCACAACGCAGTCGGAGATTGCATTGTAGACTGAATGCCACCACGTGAACGTAAACGGAAGTACAAGTGGTGGCAGGTTGGCAAGCAACAATACAAAGCCGAAGATTGCATCGCGCAGCCGCACCAACCTTGTGCAATCTCTTTGCACGGGTGAACGCTGACCATGTGAACGTAAACGAAAGTACAGAAGCGGAGGTGGGTCGCCAGGCCACAAGAGAGTCGGCGATTCCACGATTGTCCATGCCGCCACACTGACGTTGCGCAATCTCTTTCCATGCACAATAGTTCTTCCGAGAGAGGTGCCATAAAGAAGCTATAAATTAAGAATTACTCGCATAATGAATGCACTGTTTTTCCTTAAAAATTGACATTTATTCGGGGAAGGGCATGTTCATTACGTGGGGTAACGTTTTTGCATTTACCCACTTCGTGCAAATGTCATATTAGGTGCCGATATGACACGGCAAGGTACCGTATTTATTCGCACAATGAACGCACTCGCGTATTAAACGCACCCCCAACTCGGACGTCAAAACTTTCACCCCCTCCCCCCCCCCGCCACGTCGAAATGAACGCAACTTTTCTATCCTGGTGCAGCGAGGTCGCGAATGCATGGGCAGCGTGGGCAAACAAAACGCCTTGCAAAAGAGCGTGAAAAAAATTAAAAAAAGATCCAACGGAAGCAAGAAAAAAAACATGAAGAGGAGCTTTTTTTTGTTTTTTTTTTGCACAGCGCAGTCTAGACTTTTGGGTTGCGCGCCGCCGCCAAGGCGCTCAAGAGAGAAGCGGAGAAGCCCTCGCCTAAGCAACGCACTTTTCTATACTGGTGCAGGCAGGTCGCGAATGCAAACAAAACAGCTTGCAAAAGGCGGCAAAAAAAAAAAAAAAAGAACCAGGGAACCAAGAGAAAAGAAGAAAACATAAAGAGGAGCTTTTTCTTTTTTGCGCAGCGCAGTTTGGTCCCGCGTCGCGCACGCAAGGAGATAAGAAAGAGAAGCGGAGAAGCCCCCGCCTAAGCAAAGTGCGCAAAAAACAAACGAAACGGAAGCAAAAAAAAAAAAAAAACATAGAAAGGAGCTTTTTTTTTTTTTTTTTGCACATTGCAATTTGAATTTTGGAGTCGCGCCGCGCGACCAAGGAGATAAGAAAGAGAAGCGGAGAAGCCCATCGCCTAGGCAAAGCGCGCACAAAAAAGAAGAAAGGAAACAAAAAAAAACGAGGAGCATTTTTTTTTTTTTTTTGCGCATTGCAGTTTGGTTTTGGAGTTGCGCGCCGCGCGCAAAGAGATAAGAAGTTACGTCGATTTTTTCGGGATATAAGGTCCGTTTATTATGTGAGTAAATACCGAGGCAAAAATTTCACCTCGATGAATGCTCCCGACTTTGCATCGATTTTTCGGGAAAAAAGTGTGTTCATTCTGCGAGTAAATACGGCACTCATGGGCACGTCTCTGCCGGATGGAGGCACACCCACGACTGGTCGTGGGGGCGCGCCACAGTAACCATGCTTTATAAATTGCGAGCCTTTTTTACGGCGCTTTCGGCGTGCCTTTTTTGCCGAAAGAAAAGTGCCCCACGAAGCTCACTCAGCACGGAAAGCAACGCGACCGTGCCTAGGCGACATATACTGCTCAGTATCCGGCAGCGAGCTCGGGTATATACCGCGACTCTGTGTATAAGAACTCAGACAACGAAGTCCAACCGCCGACCGCCGAGGCCCGCTCGCACGTGATCGTTGCTGCCAACGGAGACGGCTGTTACCAGGGGCTACCAGACATCCGCGAACTTACGACGCAACATGCACCTCGCTGCGCCGTACTGTTACGGTGAGACAACAAACGCATTTACTCCGGAGTATGTGAAGATAGGCCTAACCACTTTCACAATTTGACCGTGCAAAAGCGTAACCACAGGCGACGGCGTGTTTGTTGGACATCAACGCATCCGATAGGCGAAGAACGTCCAGCCAGGGCTGGGCAATTCCTTCACCCAAGCTTCGTCAAGTGTGCGCCGCTCGGTTTCACAGTTGATCACTTCCGCAACTATCGCAACTACGCACTTGCAGCCATTACGAGGGAGTGGCTTGGCTTAACTCAGTGTTGCTGCACTGGCACTCGGTTTTTCCCGTGTCGAGCGGTGAAAATTCCTTTCCCACAACACCATTTTGTGGCGGGAGTCATTTCTAAGATACGTATGATTGCACAAGAATCTTTAGATACAGGCAACACCTCACATATATCTCTTGTTTTGTAGAAATTCCCATCGCATAAATTACGAAATGTAGAAGTTGTCATGTCGGTAAACTGTCCCCCCCTCCCCCTCTTTTCCGCTACTCAACATTGGTTGAATTAACCTGGGGAATTAAACTGAAGGCAAGCGGACCATTAACTAAACTAAACTCGCCTGCTCGTTTTCGTGATGTGAAATTCACGCCACCCACCGTGCAATCCATGATCTATGGCACTGACAGAGGACGAGGCGTAGCGTGGCAGCGTGAGGAAAGCGCAAACTGGCAGTACTGTACCGGCAGGCTGGCAGCACGCACATGATGATGTAAGTTGTGGTGAATTAGATTTGCTCCTCAAAGCAGCTAAATGTCTGAGTAGCTAGCGCCTACTCCTTTCTCTTGTTCGATGCAGATAAGAAAACGACGAAATTTCAGGTTGTACTTGATTAAAATATATTTCCCACCTTACATGTGTTCAAATTCTATTTACCTTTCCCTGACTGTCATGCGTTTTTCATGACAGTCAGGGGAACGCGCTGCGCGGGCGCATTACGCCAACCACGTGGACACCGCTGAGCTGAGAGGAAACGTTGCTGACGCCATCTGCTACGCTCGCCCCGAGAAGCAAAACAAGCAAAAGGGGACAATGGTGATGACGTTTAGCTCAATGTTGGCTACGCCCATGCCGTAGCCTTGATGCGCTGTTGGTTGCGCCTGAATTCGCCCGCTCGTGTCAGCCGATTTCGGCAGCTTCGGGTTGCAAAGTTTGCCGGACCGTTTAAGAAACATTTAGACAGAACTGCGTCGTAATATTTAACGTGTGGTCTTCCTAGGCGATACTGAATAGGAAAAGCTACATTTTGTGTTCGAAAACCAAAGTGAGCCAGGTTGCCGTTTAAAAAATTATTCTTACTTTTTACATGTGTTTAAATTGTGTTTTCCCTTTTCCCTGGTTGTCGTGCTTTTTCCCACAATATGGGAAATTTCCACGACATGGGCAACACTGTTTGACTTGCCCTGACCGCTATGGCAAAAAAAAAAAAAGAAAATTGCTTGGTGACTAGCCGAGTTGGATACAACTGAGACATGCGGAGCCGAGAATTGGAGGTATTGATTACGCAAGGGAAAAAAAGTCCAAATATTTATAATGCGATTAGGATGAGTTCATCATGCGAAAAGTATCTATTATGCGAGTGAATACGTTATGGCTTTTTCTCAATGGAGGGAGTGGTAGTTAACAATGGTTTACCAGTGAAAACGGGTAGAAATAAAGAAGCAAAAGGAATACTTAAAACCGATGAACCGGCAAATCAAGCGAAAATAACTCGAAGCCACATATCGCCGACAGCCGAGGTCAGCCGTGAATCTGTTTGTTATGACCCCTTCCCCCAACTCCGCAGACCAAGACATCACGGCGAGTGTAAGGAGAGGCTGTGCTACCGCTGTAAGGGGAACAACTTTTCAGTGCAAGCCATACAAAATACAAAAAGCACTTAGGTTGGTCTTCTGGGTGTGCCGGTGCCCGAAACCATAGTGCACAGTCCAAAACAAAACAGGGAACCTCGACCGCAAGTTGACATTAATCAGTCGAGGTTCGGTGCTATTCATAGTTTTTCGATATTCAAGAACTCAATATTTTGAACAGTAAAAGTGTGAAGTGAATCGAATCGAATAGCAGTACTATTTGGGGTATATTCAAAGTTTCATTATCGCGACACTCAGTTACCAGGACTTCAATTTATGCATTCATCGGGTTGAAATCGGTCGGAAATGCCTAACCCCTTACTGTCATGCATTTGACGCCTTGACTGCCAGGTTTATGTGCACCCCATGTCGGGTTGTTTTCCCGCGTGTCACCAATGCCAATTTCAGTCCCAGTAACATGGTGGCATGTTTTATCAAATTTATTTGCTTATCAAAGACATATTTATCTGAGGACAAAACATTCATTAATGTCTGCATGTCTGCCAACCTAAGACATTTGTTTTGGTGCTCTACTTTTTGGAGACACGGGGTACTCCTACGCAAAACCTTACCTTGACCTCACAACCTTGAGAGCAGTCTTTTTGGGCTGCCTTACTCAGAATTTTCTTTATTCGGAAGTGCACCTTTCTCATTTTTCACAGTTGCTGGGTACAGAGTCCATTAAAGGGGGGTGCAGCGATTTTAAGATCAAAAGAATTAGCATCTCTCGTCATTGTTACGTTGTTTATCGTGTCCTGGAGAATAGAAAAAAAACTAGAAAAACAATCAGAAATGTCGCGGGACTCGCACTAGCATGACCGCTAAGCAAAAGTCGAGCTTTTCTCCCCACCAGCAGCCGCTAGTGGCACCTGAAGGAACTACGGCGAAAAGATTACGTGACCCTCGGTCAGCTCTAAGCTGCAGCATAACGCCCGCCAATGTCAGCAGAGAGAGGGAGGGGAAGCGTCCCCCGAGAGAGCGCACGGGAAGCCACAACGGCACCCCGAATGACGTCACTGGGAGGGCGACCAGGTGTGACCCTGAAGACTGGGAGTGAGCGGAGGGGTGCCCCAAATGCCAATATTTATCTTTTTTTTTTACACAACAACTAGGACACGCAGGCGAAATCGGCTTTCTGTTCTCTACTTCAAAAGTGTCAGAGGGCAACCTCCACATATTTTTGACTGAAGCCCGGATATTGTTGAACCCCCCTTTAATAATTTGTAGATCTCTCGTGTTCACCTTGAAGCACGAGGTTGAACGAGTGAAAGATTCACCAGCATTCTAGGAAAAAAGGAAGAAGCAAACCAAGAAAGTAGTCACCTAAAGCAAAATTTTCCACCTGGCAAAAACAGGAGACATGACGAGGAGACAAAAAATGAAACCACGTAACGAGCATACTCGGGCACGGCAGGAGGGTTTGCTTGGGAGTGCCGGCGAGTATACTCGAGCACTCAAACGGGTCAAGGCAGAACGAAGCTCGGTGAAGCATTCTTTTCGCCAAACTAGTTCACTCGTTGGTTGGCAGAGAAGACTAATCTAGGTTAGGGCTAAGCTTAGTGTAGACTAGTTCAGTTTGCGTTAGTTGAAAACTCGCAGGCTGCAGATCTGCACTTGGGGGGTCCTCACCCAAAGTCCGGGCTACGTTCCCGGGGGTCGGTCCTGCACCCCGGAGCGGAGCACTGGGCACCGGGTGGAGAGGCACCGAGGCGGAGCGGAGACGGACGCCGTGAGCAGGTCCACGCTCACGGTGCACAGGGGCCCCGGGCACAGCAGCGCACCTCCACGTGGGGGGCACAGCACCAGGGGAAGCCCTTCCTCCAGAGGCACTCGCTGCCAGTCCTGGCACAGGGCCTGCCACGGCGTGACGCAAACACATCTTGCGGCGTTTGATTTGTCTGGCCTCTTCGCCGAGGCTCGCCTTTGGAAGGGAGGGCTTCTACCGCACAAGTCAAAGATCGTTGGCTCTTTGAACAGATAAAGCAGACCGAATGTGCTCCAATCAGTGTACTTTATTAGTTAAAACAATGAAATCATCGACCACACTAAAACAGCCTGCGCCGCAAACCATTGACTCAAAAACATTGACTGCTATTGCCAGAGGTCTAGAGGTGTCCACTGGGGCAGCCTGCAATCCTACATTCTGCCATCTGTAGCCGATATTCTTTACCCACAGCCTCGGTATCTTGGTCCTAAATTGCCGAATAGGGGCTGAGTGGCATTGTCGCCCATCATTTTACCATTGTAAAATTTCAAAAATCTGCTCAACACTCTGAATAAGAGAAATGGTTTGTCTTAAAACTCAGAATTTGGTTCGGACTGCTAGCACTTACACTTGGGCAGAAACTGAGCGTTCAACAATGCCTAATTTATAAAAATTAAATAAAATTGACCGCATCTCCACGTGGTGAATGATGTTGGTTGGGGCGAAGCTCTGGTGGTGCTTGTCTGCGTAGACGCTGAGCCGCAGCATGCCGAGCCTTTCGTTCGTTTTCATCCATGTCAGAAAGAGAATGTGTGGTATGGAACGTGGTTATATACGCATTTGAGCATTTGACCGCAGCGCCCTCTCGTCTATAAACGTTGAGCCAATGCATGCAAAGTTTAACGCGATTATATACGCATTTGACCGCAGCGCCCTCTCCTGTATAGACGTTGAGCGGCTACATGCAACGTTTCATCCATGACAGAAACCCCAGGTCTTGAGTTACTACCACATCTCAGAGCCCCCTACTCGTCCTGTCGCTGCGCAAACAGATTTCAACATTTTTTTTTCATCATTTTTTTCATCTGTTTTTTTTTTCTTTTTTGCCCTACACGAGCACGTGAGCTCACGAGCTCGTAATTTTTTATCATTTTTTTCTTTTTTTTTGCCCTACATGAGCACGTGAGCATGTGCTCACGTGCTCGTGAGCACGTGATCTCACGAGCAGAAGCACGAGCACCCGACGCCGGCCTGCGGCGGACGGCGGACGGACATACGGACATGGCTAGCCCCTAAGGAGCTTCGCCCCTAAAAGGCTCGAGGTACACCTAAGAGGTACTTTACGAGTTGTGAAAGCGAGCATGCACGCCACTTTCTGCTTCCTTCTTTCGTCGACGTGTCGCGCGTGCGCTGATTTGGGTGTGGTGCGGTGGAGGCACTGCCTATGGACACGCAGCGCCATGGGGTGGCCGTCGCTGGAACTGAATGCAAAGCGGCCAATGGGAGCCTCGCCGACGCGCGCCAGGCCAATGGGATTGAAGCCGAAAATCCATCAGCTTTACTCCGCTCCTTTTGGGATCGGGGAAACTAGGTGCCGTTCTCCAGGCTTGCGCGTGGTTTCATGGCTGGGAGCTGGCTTCACTTGGAGAAAGGATTTAAGGTGCCGTTTGGCGCGGCTTCAAACCTGATGACGTCGGCTCGCTCCATGGGACAGTCAATCAATGCTTTCGCATTAAAAAGAGCAGCCACGCTCATGCTTGTTGTCGGAACAAACAGTAGACATGGTGGCTGAAATGCCCTATTGTGCAGCAGATGTGAAATGTGGTATCGAGACCAAAAAGGCAAAATGGAGGCGATTTAAATCACGGCGGTGGTCTTGTGCGAACAGCGCTGACCAAGTTAGAAAATTGGGCAACCGACACCATGACGAATCGCCTGGCAAAATTAAAAACATTTTTTTGGGGGGCGTCAGTGTTCCTTCAATGGCTCCAGTAGTCGATTTCTCAAGTCGTAGTCATTTACCGAAGTCACTCACCGTGAGACTTGCAAGACGCTCTCTCCTCGTCGCCCCTGATGCTCTCCAGGCTTGGAAACTGCGCAAAGAGGACCCGAGCCACTTCCCAAGATTTTTGGAAAATTCACCACAAATTTTCCAATTGATACTCTTGAGACCAACAAAAGTTATAAAAGAAATCAGCAATGGTCTAGGGCAGGGGTTCTCAAACTGGGTTCCGGGGAACACAGGTGTTCCACGAACTGGTCTCATGGGTTCCGCGTACACCCAAATTGTAACCCCCCCCCCCGTGCCGCAGGCTGCGCGGCAAGACCATGCGAAGCACCTTCATCTCACTTTGTACTGGCATTGCGATTGATATGGTGGGGATATATGGGAAGCAGCACAAGCAAAATTGCCTACAATTGTGCATCTGTTGCTTCTCGGTCGGCAAATATGAAGGGGGGGGGGGGTTCCGCGGCAGTTTTTGAGGCTTCCTGGGGTTCCGTGAGGCCAAAAGTTTGAGAACCCCTGCTCTAGGGCTTTCAGAGGCACCAAAGGGTTCATGGACCACCATTTGAGAACCATTGACAAGTCCTGGGGCAATGGTTCTCACATGGCGTCCACGGACACTTTGGGGCACCTCGAAGGCCTTCTTAGCTATCAACCAAGTAACAGTTAGTATTTACCGCAGAATGAACACACTTTTTTTCCCGATAAATTGAGGCAAAGTTGGGGGTGCGTTCATTACGCGAGGTAAAATTTTTGCATCCGTATTTACTCGCGTAATGAACGGACCTTTTATGCCGCAAAATTCGACGTAACTTCTTATCTCTTTGGCGCGCGGCGCGGCGAATCCAAAGCCAAACTGCGATGCGCAAAACCCCTCTCCGTGTTTTTTTTTTTTTTCTTCTGTGGTTTTTTTTGTTTTTTTCCCGCCTTTTCGCAAGTTTTTTTGTGTGCCCACGCTGCCCATGCTGCCGACCTCGCTGCACCAGGATAGGAAAGTGTCTGCTTTCCTGAGGGCTTCATTTCTTTTCTTATCTCTCATCTCCTGCGAGTGACCCTGAAACTAATCTGCCTGGTGCAAAAAAACAAAAAAACTTTTCTCTTTTAATTTTGTAGATTTTTTTCCGTCTTTTCGCAAGCCGTTTTGCTTTGCTTAGGCGAGGGCTTCACCGCCTCTCTTTCCTATCTTGGGTACTGGCGCTACACCACAAAACCAAACTGCGCTAAGCACAAAAAAACTTTTATTTTTTTTTATTGACGCTTTTTGCAAGTTGTTTTGTTTTGTTTTGCTGAGGCGAGGGCTTCTCATTTTCTTAACTTTGAGTCACGCGCAACCCAAAATCCAAATTGCGCTGTGCAAAAAAAAAATTTGACCGCATCTTCCACGTGGTGAAGGATGTTGATTGGGGCGAAGCTCGAGTGAGCCTGATGATACTGATTTTGGTCATAGGTATTGCTGCTTGCTGTCGGTGTTGACGCTTTGCCGCCGCTTCGAGCTCTCAACTCCGGGTCCGCTTGGCGCTTTTGACGCTGTGCAGCAGCTTCCGCGCCCTGGTCTTCGGAGCAGCTTGCTGTCTACGTAGACGCTGAGGCGCTGCATGCCGAGCTTTTCGGTCCTTTTCTATTCATGGCAGTAGGAGAATGTGTGGTTTTCTTTTCTTCTCTTTAAGCAGACAGATGGGATGCCATCCTCAAAACCCCTTACTCTTTTTTTTTTTTCTTCTTTTTCTTTTTTCATAATTTTTTCTCATCTTTTTTTTTCCAATTTTTTTTTTACCCTGCATCGAGCACGTGAGCATAAGAGCTCACGTGCTCGTGAGCACGTGGGATCTCACGAGCAGAAGCACGAGCACCCGACGCCAGGCTACGGCTGACGGACACACGTAGACATGGCTAGGCCTCATGGGCGAGTTTCTGTTTCCTGCAATCTTTTTACTTGCTTGTTGGATCTTTAATTTTTTTAACGTTTTACAAGGCGTTTTGTTCGCTAACGCTGCCCATGCATTCGCGACCTTCGTTGTACCAAGACAGAAAAGTATGTCATTTTCGTGGAGGATGTAAAATTTTGACGTCTGAGTTGGGGGTGCGTTTATTACGCGAGTGAAAAGAAAGTTTTGAAATTTTTATGGCATTTCCAAAAAGTGTCTAAGCCAGTGAGTAAATATGGTAAACTTTTTTTTTCTAATTGATGCTGACTGTCTTACATGTGCACTGGAATGAGAAAGGGTCGATTATTCAATGTTTCAGAGCTTCAAAGTTAGCTTGCATGCATCTAGTTTTTTTTATTCACCCTTTGTCATCGCCGTCGTATTATCCTCCTCCTCCCTGGTAGGATGGGGTCCCCCATCGCTTTTTGCTGATCCAGATAGGTCCATGAAACATCAGTGGCTGAAGACCACTGATGCTTCTGGAGTCCCATCTGGATCGCAAAAGGTTGCAATGAAAAAACATGATAAAAGTCATTGTCCATGCAAAAATCTTTGTTCCTGGTGGGAATCGAGCCAACAAACTCTCGCCGAGGTGGTACAGTCAAACGCCTCCGGCGACAAATGCCTCGACTATGAAAACGCCCGCTAGTGAACGGCAAATAATGTGTCCCAGCTAGCCAATCTCCTACGTGTTCAATGTGTTTCTCTGATATACTACACTGAATCTCCTGTTCTAACAGACATTTGTTTTCGTGGGTGAAAAGTAATCAGCGTTCCGTAAATTGGCCGCCTCCAGCACGCCAAGATAGAGAACAGAAACACTGCAGTAGCGGCAACGGTCAATACTGCCGCTGACCCCATCGCCGTGCCCTTTGCAGTCGTCGTAGGCTGCGACAAGCTCAGGTCTAAATAATTTGTTTGCATGCAATCATGTGTCTAGACGGTATGGCGACTATGTTTCTAGTTAGAAAGCCTGGTAAGCAGTAACGTAGTCACTGAGCCATCTATACACAAGGTTACACACTAACAAATTATTTGTGACCCAAAACTGAGAACACATGACACAGAAGCGAGCGCAATGCAAGCAGTGCCGCCCGCCGCTGCGGCGCAGCTTGTGCATATTTCTGTTTGCTTTTGTTTTGCTCATGCCATTAATTGAATACGCGCCACCCGCTTCAACTTTTTTTTGTTTTTTCAACGCTCCGTTTGGGCAGTTCCCACTCCCAGTCATTTTTCCTATTTTGCACATGTATGTCAGCACATCTGAAAGGACCCATGCGAACAGAAGTATATCTATATAAGCAAAAAAAAAATATTTTTGTGGGCAGTTGCAACTTTTTGTTGCTGTCTTGGCAGCTGTTCGGACCAACGCTACCAATCTTTGTCAGGATCCAAGATTCCCAATCTTGCTTGATTCGAGTCCCCAAATTATTCCACCTTGGAGCGATAATATGCAGTAGAGGAAACGCATCTGTGACTCTACCCACGCCAAAATCCAAGCGAAATCAGTAGAGCCACACAAAAATGTGCTCCCCTCCTTGTGCCGGACAGATGTAAAAATTGACCGCAACTCCACGTGGTGAAGGATGTTGATTGGGCGAAGCTCTGGTGGTGCTTGTCTGCGTAGACGCTGAGCCGCAGCATGCCGAGCCTTTCGTTCGTTTTCATCCATGTCAGAGAGAGAATGTGTGTATGGAACGTGGTTATATACACATTTGAGCATTTGACCGCAGCGCCCTCTCATCTATAAACGTTGAGCCAATGCATGCAAAGTTTAACGCGATTATATACGCATTTTGACCGCAGCGCCTTTCCTGCATAGACGTTGAGCGGCTACATGCAACGTTTTCATCCATGACATCCCCAGCTCTTGAGTTACTACATCTCAGAGCCCCTACTCGTCCCGCAGTCGTGGCCGAGTGGTTAAGGCGATAGACTAGAAATCCATTGGGGTCTCCCCGCACAGGTTCCGAGCACATCATAGGATAAGTGGCCGACCAGTCCCGTCATTCATGAGGGGAACCCATCGCCAGCGAATGGCTGAGCTGCCGCCGCTTCACGCTCGACCATATTCAGCAATGTTCGTAGCGCCATCTGTCATTCTGAGCACACGGTAAGTGTCGGGATCTTTTATTATTTTTGAGTATGCAAATCGGCAACGACAATGTAACTTTGGTTTTTCAGGATGCTTGTGCTCAGAGATTGAGTCATGACAATAAAATGAGGATCTCAAAAAGCACTTTAGCGCCCTTAAGATGTGCCAGGATCCTGCAGCATGAGCTCTGGCCCCCCATGCCCTCCCAACTGCAATGCGCTAGCAGACTCAGCCAACGCTCTCACTTTTTGATAAGTTAGTTGTCAACGAGAAAGCTTGTTTCTAACGCCGCCATACATGCCACATTTGGCACTACGTGATACTTTTTTTAATGCGAATAGCATTCTTTGGATACTTCACGCACTTTTCGTCTATGTATCTATCTATCTATCTATCTATCTGGCTATCTAACCTCTTACGCCGCGGGTCGATAAATAAATAAAAAAGACCGGCGCCGGCTGGGATTCGAACCGTTGACCCTTTGATCAGCAGGCAGACGCGCTAACCACAGAGCTATGAAGGCAGTCATTCAACGCACTCTAAACGGTTGTTTATATCTTTACCATAGGACGCGCTTACAGCGCTGTCACAGCTACCGGTGCGCGCGTGTCCATGCACGAGGGCTATTCCGCCTCGTCGAGGCTGAGCACGGCCGCTAGCTCACCCTCTCCCCGCGCTCGGGAGAGGGTGATGTAGCGGTCGTGCTCAGCCTCACGAGAGCGGAATGAGCCCTCGTGCATGGAACGCGCGCGCACCGGTAGCTGTGACAGCGCTGTAAAGCGCGTCCTATGGTAAAGATATAAACAACCGTTTAGAGTACCGTTGGTTGAGACTAGCTGGAGACGCCAGAAAGTCTGGTCGGTACCATTTTGAGTGTTTGTGCGTATGGCGCGTGCTTTGCTCGCCTTCCTAAGTGACACAAACGCACGTGCTGGGCTGCGGGAGATCGTGCGCAGGGCTGTGAAAGTGTCAACAAATTTAGAATCGCCTCAAGAGTGGGCTGGCGTATCTAGAGTGTGCCGGCCACCTGACGAACGCGCATAACTCCGCACCGTTTGATGCTATTCGCATTAACGTAGATAATCATTCCCAAAGGATGGGTTCTGCTGATTTTTCTAAAACACCTTGAATGTCGTGCAGGTAACGACAATATGTGATAACACAAATTTGGTTATCACAAACTACAACAACGAAGTTACCTGTACCACGAAAATTTCGTCGATCCCGGATTATGTTATAAAGGCGTTTGACTCATCCATACTTACGGGGCCTGGAAACCATACGTCTAAGAAGAAGGCGGCTTACAATCGCCTCAAAGATTATCGTGAGCGTAGAAAAAAATTACAAAAATTATAACTTAACTTGATACTTTTCAGATATAGCCGACTTGCGAAGAATGTTGGGGCTTTGTGTTCGCCTCTCACTCTTTAACATACGCGTTTCTAAAAAACTTCTTGATCTCGAGGAACCTCTATGTGGCTTGACTGAAAGCTAGAGAAGCCCTCCCGATCTCGGCATTGATGTGGTAAAGCAGTGCAAAAGCCCAAAGACCTTGTAAACAATAATGCACGTATTAGGGAGTGCCTGGCTGATAATCTTTGCATCAAAGGGTGGCTTAGATCTGCTAAAATAGTGCTTAAAAACCGGGAAACACCTTGCTTCAGGACAGGGACGGTGGAGGAAACTTCTGGGAGCTCAGGGAGCCCCTGGCTCCTAAAAACCCAGCTTGAGAACCCATGTCCTAAGACAGTGAGTCTCAAAATGGAGGTTCTGCAAAGGCATTCCAGGGGTCCGCGAAGCCCCGCCTCATCAGTCAGTTTTCCAGCAATAAAAGCCGCCTTTTTTTCAGATTGAGAAGAAACATCCCAAATGTTCGGGAGAGTTTTCTCGCGTGTATGTCAATGACAGTGAAGTCTACTCCACACTATCCCTTAGTTATATCCACTTATTAAATCATTATCATAATTAACCTATACCTTCCGTATAAGAGGGTGCTTAAAACAACGGACAAGTAAAGGGAACGGTCAGACAGAAGCGTTGGCACTTGCAACTGAAGAGGGAGGCAATCGCGGAAACTCGGCATGTACTACATAGAAATGCAGACATCAGTGTACCATCGGTCCACTCGAGTGGACCGGCTGTACACTGATTGGGTGATGTTGTATTTCGTAGTACATGCCGAGATTTCACGGTGCATATATGTATATGTGTGTTTTCCGAGAATAAACTTCAGTTGCAAGTAGCGCTCTGTGTTGTTCGTTCCTTTTACTTGTCCGTTGTTTTTAGCGCTTTTTACCTCTTATACATGGATCACGAACTAGCCCAAGTGCATACCCTTCTATACCTTCTCACCTCACTCACGAACGGGGTCCTCCATCTTCTCCATCGATTCACAAGAGGTCCGCGAAGCACCAATGGTTGAGAACCACTGTCCTAAGAGATTACCAGAAAGCCTAACAGGGTAAAACAGATGCAACGGAATGCACGACCACATGATGCATTCTGTTTCTGTTGGCTTTACGCAAAAAATCAAGGCAAGTTCTACCTTTGTATCAACTTTACGATTGATGGGGGCAGTAAACAGCCCCATCATGGCCTGTTTTCCTGGCTGACTTCCGCTCACTTCCTATCCGAGGGCTGAAAAACAAGGGTACCTTGCATGGGGCGTGACGGTGCCAGACGGCAGGGTTGCCCCCCCCAGAGGACAGCTGGTCCAGCAACACTGTGATGCCATTCTTCTCTGGGCAGGGGTACCACAAACAGACCATTCAGATGGGGCAAGGATGTGAAACATCTCCAAAGTGCTCTTTATTTTTGCCATGTCACGTTGCAAAGGACATGCGTTTTCTAGTTTTTGTCCTTTGACAATGCAGGCAACAGCTCCTGATCCACAATTAAAGAGGCAGTGGCAGTTATGTACTCACTTATTAACACAGAATGTGTTTTATCAGTTGAATTATACGAGAAGAAGTCGCTCTGAAGAACACGTCACAAAAGAACCGTCACCTCAATTTCCCCCTGCATAGCCCAGGGAAATTGATGCCACATTATGTCAGTCACCTGCTAAGTAATGCAGTAGGAAATGGACGTCATGTGATCATGTCGTGTTACCTTTGGGTCAGGTGATGTCATATCTGCTAAATTCAGCGGAAAAAGTGATGTGGACATCAGCTACTGCCACATTCTGCTACGTGATGTCGAATTCGCGAGGTAGTAGTTTAAACTCAACACATTCCCAGTTCTCCGGTCTTTGTCAGCAAGATCAAGCTTGCATAATTTTATTATTTCTGCGAACGATATTTATATAACTTAGCGGAAAAATTAGATAAATTTTAGGGACATCTTTTTTTTATGAAACCTTACTCTCAGGGTTGGGAGAAGCCATGCCATTTCAAGGCTGCCAAATTCTCCATAGCACATCTATTTTCCTTCTTCTTTTCTTCTACTCTCCAGGGCTGACTTTCCAATAGGCAAAGAAGCCAGCTGGCCAGAGTGGCAGAATTTGGGGGTGTGGCACTTTACCTAGCAGGGTGAAAGCTTTGAGCGAGTCTGCAGTTCAGATACGAGACCCGTAAATGGACTAGGAGCACACAGATCCCTGAAAAGAGCAGAAAACGGAGGAGATGCCAAGCAACAATGACGATGAGGAGATGTTAATAGTACAACATGCCATCTGCAAATAAGGTGGCGCACGTTATCATGACAGACTTGTTCACTCCACTGAATGGAGCCGAATATGCTGTGAACGCAAAACTAATTATGCCCAGCGGCGTTCGCTTTGAGCGCTGGCATTGCAACAGTGGACGCTCACGCTCGTGCAAAGCGAGCGTGCTGCGGAAAAAGTGCATCTGGCAGTTGTTCGCAGCAACTTTTCCCCGTAGAGTCCCCGGGCTCAGCGTATCATAGGTCGTTCTGCAGAAAGTCCAAAGTGGACACAGAAATGATAAAGCTAAACTCAATAGTAGTGGAGCCTCACGCAATAATTCTTCGCGATAACTACTCCAACGATCTTGAAGGTGCATCGACTTCTCAAGTTACTGCGAACAGTATTGCCTAAGTTACATAGAATTATTGCCAAAGAAGATAACTACCAAAGTACCGCGTAGTAGAGTTGCAGGAGCGACTTTGGTAGCCCCATCTAAAATTCCCCGGAGAACAGATGCAGAAATATGTGTGCATGCATGTTTCCTCGACCGGAGAGAGAAAGTGGGGGCAGCACTTTCGAAGACTGCCTAGGGCAGCGATATGCCCAGTCCCACAATAGAGCCACTAAATACCGAGCCACCCTCGGGAACAACGACACTTTCGCCATCTGGACGCTTAAAATTATAGTTGCCAGTTGACCGGCTTCATCTGAAATCGCAATACACACTTTTCCGCGCTCCACAAATGTTAAATTCGTACGCGATGGAGCAACTATGATACGCCCGGGCATCCGTATGCCGCATCTACAAAGCAGAAGTCACATTTTCGAAATGTAACAGCCAATCGCGCCCGCCTCACTACAGTGAAACCCGTTTAGAACGAACCCACGTACAGCGAATTATTGTCGATATCGAACTCACGAAAAATTTAAATAAAAATGCATGTAAAACAGTACTTTTTATAACGAACAACGTATTGGCTATATCGAACTTTTTCACCCAGGAAGGCTTCCAAAAACGCGCGAACAATCCTCTTCTAGCCTGTCCCTTCCCCCAAAAAAGAAGTAGGAAAGAAAGAAAATTCCAAAAGCTCAAGTTTCGAACAAAATTGAGCGAAGAGAAGCGATTCACAAAGAAAGATAAGCTAAAACAAAAACTGCACACGCAAGCAAAAAAAAAATCTTTACAGCGCGTTGTTACAATGCGGAGGTGAAGATGAGAAAGAAAGAGAAGTCTCGAGTCTCGCCTTACAACGAACGCATCGTGGAAGTTCGTTGTAAATGGTTTTTGCTATATCGAACTACTTGCTATATCGAACTAATCGTAGCGTTTCCTGCTGTTCGTTATAAACGGGTTTGACTGTATAAAACAAAATGGCTGTGCCCGCAAAGAAACCGAGCAATGGAGTCTTTAGCTCTGTGTGCGTGCTCAAGGTGCACAAGACACAGAAGCATTGTCAAAGGTGGGATGCTCATACTGGAGGCTGGAGGCAAGACAACTGGAAGCTCCTCCCTGCACTTACTACCTTGCCAGTGACTACAGTCCCCCTGCCCAGCCCTAAACACGTTCTGCGTTTTTGAGGAGTCAGCCTCCGAACAAGGTTCCCATGCACATGCTAAGTTGCTCACCGGCACAGACGGGTACCCTGCAGGGCTGGGGCCTCCGTAGCGCTCCTGTCCAGGCTGACCCTGAAGGCTGCGTTGAGGACCTGCTCCTTCAGCCTCACCAGCGGCTTCCTGCACGGATGGGAGGATGTTAACGGCTGTGTCCTTTACGACGAACGGTAGCTTGCGCCACCTAGCAGTGAAACGTCGGGTCCAGTGTTGCCAAACGGTGAAATCTGCCACCAGACTTTGGAAATCTGGTGGAACTCTCGAGCCTCTGTATCTTGGTTAGTGATCACTACACCAGACGATGTCTGGTGAAATCTGGGGAAAAGTGTCTCATGACTCCAAGCAACTGAGAGTTGCTGTTGGGGAGACACAAAACTTTCTCGCTAGCTGCGTGCAGTGCTGTCAAAGCCACGGGCAGGAGAAAGGGAAAAGCTGCTTTTGTATGAAATATGAGTGACGGGCTAATCTCCAAGGGGACAAAAGCGACGTCTGGAACACACAAATGAGGGTTCGGACCAGAGGTGGGTTCCTCCTTCCTCTCTCCTCCAACTGCGTGGGGTACTCCAGTTACGCTCTCGCCCATGTACCTTTGGTAAGGGCTGCCACGGGCTTCACTGCAATCGCTCCGATTGGCCCGCAGAGGCTGTAGCGATCACTCTTTGCCAAGTTACGGTGAAACGAGGTAGAGATGTCTCTGGTGTGAAAACTCTGCCGTTCTGCACTCTGGTAAATTGTCCATAAAACGCGAAGGGGAGGACACAACGAACCAGCTGCAAGTCATATCGGTCGAGGAAAGTGAGAGTTCTATCTAGCGTGGCCGGACAATATACCCGGTAGCCCTGAAAGGAAAAGCATTAGGAACCTCTGGTGCAGTAATCTTTTTTCTGGCTTTGTGTCAAAACTTACAAAGATTCATCTCAAGTTGGAGACACTATATTATATACCATATTAGCTGGTTGAGAAACATAGTACAGCCATATCTGAGTCTCAATAATTTTTTTTAAAACTATATACCTATAAACAGTATAGCAGTAAAACAGCGTATTTTCAAATAAACACCCTGCCAATTGCAACAGTCTCGCCCGCAAGATGTGTCCCGCTTTCCAACAGTGGAAGGAAAATGGTCCCCCCAGCAGCCATCGATCAGTGAGTTGACCGCCATTTGCTTAATGGTCGCTCAACAGAATTAAAGTGGCAATGCAAGCAAGGTTTGTTCGTGATGATAAAAATACAGAAAATGTGCGTAGAAGACATGGATTGATTAAAGTAAAAGAACAAGCGCTGTAACAAATAAACATTTATATAAAATAAACGAAGAAAAAAAAACGAGCAAGAAAGTTACAGATACAACAAAGGTCTCATGCAAGCGATAATAGGTTGGAATGTTTTTCACTTTACACAAGCTTACTGGCACTAGCAGGACCCAAGAATACTCATACAATGCCACTGACCAAGAAGTATCTTTGTTGAAGTGGAACTTCAAGGATAAAAGCGGACGTTTTCTTTCAGTCTCTCCTTTGCAAAACCTGATGACGGAGCTGTGGGGATTGCATTGTTGGCGTTGTCAATTCAATGCGGACCCCAAAATTTTGTCATCAAACTTTGCGATTCCCATGGTGACGATGTTTAAATACGGCTCATACAGTGGAAACAAGCACTGCATAGGCATTCAATTTGGGCTCGTGACTATCAATGCCAAGAAATGCATTTGGCTAGTGGTTCGGGCTGAATCACTGCGACGACAGGATTAGCCGAGCCTTAACAATGCATGGAACTGAGCGTGTGCCCTTTGCATTGCCAGCACCAAAGCGTGGCTATGTTAAATATGATTGGCATATAATCGGCACCAGATTATGTGGCCACTTGTTCTAGCTGCAAGTTGATCGGATGAATGCTGCTCGTTTATCTCGAATTATTTCTGCAACCGCCGTTGTGTGAGAAAAAAAAAAGCATGTTTCATCAGTGTCAAGAAATCATTCTAAGCGGTATTTACTGAAAAGTACAAAAATTGTTGCATCGCCCCTTTAACAGTCACCAAATGACATGGGCGGTCACTACATATCAATAAAATCAACATTTTTAAACAGCGCTCGTCTTGTGTACTTTTCTCAGTCAGTGTCATTTGTGCGCTGTTTTCATATTTGTTATAGTCTATTGGACGGGACGGCATCCACTAACATAATACGGTACTCTCTGGGCCGGATTGCTGCTAAACGTGGAGGAGTATCTCTCCTGGCAATCAAAATTGCACGCAAGAGGGATTTTCAGGTCACATAACTGCCTCCAGCCCACTTCTGCTCAGTAGACGTAAGCCTTGCCTTTCACTTTTCTTTTTATACTTGCTTAACATGGCCTTCCCCAAAAGTTACTTTACATAATGCTCCCCAAAAGACGCAAATGCGGTTAATTTCACTTACACTTACTTCACTCACTTGGTGTGTAATGCCCGTAAGCGCCTTCAAGGTTTAATAAATGATGATGACTTCAAGGCAGTCCACCCTCCTTCTGCGCACAGAAAATCGGGCTTGAATAATCAAAGCAAGGGTGGACTCACGGCAGCCATTTGCCCGGAACGCTAGGCACCTCTACTTTCTTGTCCCGGTGGAGCCAGTCATGTGACCTCAAAATTTTTCTTGCTGCCATTTTAACTGCCGGAGAGAAAACCTGCATTTACAAGCAAACCGGCCCAAAACTTGTCCTTGAGACGCTACTAAACTTTTTAAAATTCGTGAACTTGAAGGTGATTGGCTGGAATCGGTGTGCCTTCTGACTGCCAGCAAGTTTGCTACATCCTGCTGCACCTCGCTACCTCCTGGCTAGATTAAGCTACAGCGACCTCGACCGGACTCCCCGAACACCGTTTTTCCCCCAACGTGGTTTATATTAAGCCAGTACCAAACTGATACATAAAAAGCTTTCTCTCTCCTGTCAAACAGCACAGAAAGAGGGAAAGAGGAAATGAAATCAATTGCTCTCTCAAATGCAGATATTTCTGCAAGTGGTTAAGTTCAGCACAGTGTCTCAAAAGTCTGTGGATTAGGAGCGAAGACGGATAGTAATCTCCGGTTTCTTTCAAGGCATCAGGATTTTCAGATACGCCAATTCTACCAGAATGCACATGACATGGGCTTGTATTGTATCTATTGTACTGTATTGTCTCCTTGTTCCTCTAACAATTTCATATTCTAAGCCATATCCATCGTGCGCGACATCAGTGATCGCTGAGGCACCGTTGGTTCATCAAAACCACAAGTGAGGCCAATTGAATTGAAGTTAGCGCAGCACGCAGACGTGGCCAAGAGACTCACCTGCAGACGTCAAGGCCCAGGGCGACTGCTTTTCCGGATACCAGCTGGTTCCAGAGGAAGGAGGAAGTGGACGAAGCACTGCGCGAGCACACGAGCCCCAAGAATAAAGTAACAGAAGTGATGGTAAAGGACACAAAGCATCTGGGGCAGTTTATTGATCATATGGCTACGCTCTCACGCACAAATAAAATGAATAAAAAAATTTTTTTTTGTTCATTTGCGCATACTGCAGCCTTATTTGAGGGCATTGCAGGAGTAGGATTACAACAGCTCACAGTAATGGTAATCTAAATAAAAACCACAGCAAAAAAACAAACAAAACAACTGCAACACTGATAATTGACAATGATTACACATTAACTCCTTCCTGACCAAGCCCATAGGCCATCGCTCACCAGTGATCGATGGTTTCCATGCGCCGTCAAGAAATTAAATTTGGTGCGGAGAATTACATTCCACAATCTCGTGGATAGCTGAAGAACTCTAGTTTCGGTTTCAAGGTAGGTTTAAGCTTTATCACAAGGTGGTGGGCTGTCAAAACTAGTCCTGGGAACAGTGGTTGCACTTGTCTAACATGGCTGACTGCTTGCATCAGTCTTTGTAACAAAGATGGCATTATTTACATAATTCAACTGTATTGTGGCATAATTTTTAGACCTCAAGAGTTCTGGGGACACTTTAAATTATGTTATAGGCGTCGCTTAACAGATGGTTGTCGGTAAGCATCACTATAATTTCTAAGGCTGTCCTGAGCCGGCGTGCACGTTTTATGTTTCCAGCAAGGCACGCAAAACGTTTATAAATATGAGGGAACTGCAATCAAGGCTATGACAAAACCAAGGTAGAACACAAAGAAAGCATTCTGCTGGGGATGTGAGGTGTACTATCTGTGCTTCACCAATATAAGCATTCCTTCGTTGAAAAGCACACGTGTTACGGAGGCTAACTCTTCGACGAACCAAAAATAGACAATGTTAGTTAGAGTACACTAACTTTCAGAAGTAATAGCCGTGGGTGTGGGGCACATTTTCTATATTCTGAATATTTCTTTTATTTGTCGTTTAATTTGACATAGCTGTAGAAGTCTTGGCATTTATATGCCTTCCTCACATACATTGCATTTTCAAGAAATACAATTTTTAAAATCTTTTATCGACATTATGCCAATCTTTGTTTCTTTTGAAATAACAACTATATTTTAATTGGCCACATTTTGATGTGTCATTTTGCTCCATATGCAAGTTAGTTAGGAAAATAAAAGCGCTTGTACGGATACTCTGAAAATTGCTACTTTTCCCGTGGTCAGGAAAAAGGTTAAGATGAAAAAGATGCATACTTTCCAAATTAAAACCATTGCCTGCAAGCATGCATGTAGGCTCCAGGACATTATTCCACAACTCAAATGTATGTGAAAAAAAAAAAAAAGAAAGGAATTTTAGAACAGTTTATATGAAACTGGAATGGCACAATGTTTAAATTATGAAATCGTCCAGTGAGTGAGATAGCGGAGAAGGAAATGTAATTTGTAGGCCCAATGTCAGTCCTCATTGGGACAACTCCAGTCGAAAGCAAAACCCAAATAAATGACTGGTATCGCTTTAGTGGCACTAACATATGATCACAGCAGAAATATGACGTCGAAGTGAAGTCGCATACTCCACTAAAACTCAATTTAAAGATGCGACCAGCGGCTCTTTAGCGGGCCAAGCGGGTTACTTAGTCAAGGAACAGTGGCACAGCAAACTTGTGACGTCACGTTGCAGTGGAGTTGCAGTTGATTGGTTGTGCCGCGTACCGCAGCACCTTTGGCGATGTCCCAATGCGCCATGCAGCTGATGATCAGTGTTGCCGTCCCTCTAGCATAGTGGTTCTCAGCAACTGATGTTTCGCAGACCACTTGTGGATTGGCAATTATGATGTAGGACCCCGTTTGTGGTGAGGGGAAGGGAAAGGTTTAGGGTAATTATGATCATGAGTAAATAAACGAAAACAAGCTAAGGGCTAGTGTGAAGTAGACCTCTCTGATTGAGCAAACACACGAGAAAACTCAACTCGAAAAATTGAATCGTTTCATGTCAATATGAAGAAAATACAACTTTAATTTCTGGGCTTGACTGATGAGGCAGAGCTTTGCGGACCCCTAGAATGAGAACCACTGCTCTAGCAGATAGTTTCGGTTTTGCCGTAGATACCCGCGAAATCAAACTTTGAGCCGTGATATTGATAAAACTATACGCAATATCGAAAAAACATTATACCTTGTGACGTCACAAGCTATAATTTTTAATCTAATTTAATTATGCCTTGTGATGTCACAAGGTATAATTTTGACACTGCTTTAACTAATAACAGTCATAATCCCAAACTAATAAATATTGACCGGAGTTGTCCTTTAACAATTCTATGCAACAGTTTCAGCCACTCAACGAGGGGCGTTTAGAAGAATGCTGCTTTATTGGCAGTAGAAAAAGATCGCATTGCCAGGATTTGCACCAGCTGCGAGGCTGAGGCCACACGCCCTGCAGCCCTCAGCACGTTCAAAAGGTTCATCCCACATTGCCGTATAATTTTTACATGGCCAAAGATTTGCCCTATAATGAACTGGTTCCCATCCACTAGCCTCCACGGCTGCTAAGCCCCACGCAAAAAGAGCACTCGAAGGAACCTGCAACCTAAACGTTGCAGCTTTATCGAAATCACCCCGAGCATTTTCTACGATCGCCTACCACCATGGACGAGTGTTGGGCGCACCATTACGACCTCGAGGCTGAAGAAACAAAGTGAACAGTGGAAGCACAGGGATTCAACATTGCCAAAAAGAAGACGAAGCCGTCATCGGGGGAAAACTGGAAGCTGTTCAAAAACCAGGACACTTTCGCTTCATCCTTCGCTAGATATATTGCCTACTACCAGTATCACCGCATTGAAAGCTGAACTCAACCTTCCTCTTTTGAAACACCAAGGAACATATCACACACCTACACAAAATGTACAGTAATACTGCTAACTCGAACACGTACATCTCAAATCGCGGTTAAGTCAGAAATTCCCTTGTCATGAAATGAAAGCTCCCATAGGCACAATGCATTTTGTCCTTGCTTATTTCTAAAGGTTTTCATGAAGGATTTCTCGATA
>JAZHYW010059258.1:0-15523 GCA_037355805.1 Ixodes ricinus | reverse complement strand
CTTCGTTCAGTTGCGTATTGCTAGCGGAAAATTTTCCCCGCTAAGGCTAGGCGGAACATTTTCCCCGCAAGATCTGGCGGAAAAGTTCGCCCGCTAAATTTGGCGGAAAAATTTTCCCGCTAGATTTGAGCGGAAGCTCCCTCCTCGGCGAGGTCACGTGACCCCCTCCCCCGAGGTCACGTGGCCCCCCCCCGTGCCTTCCTCCTCCTCAAGAGCTGCGCTCTAATTCAGTGTTACGAAATTGTAAACGGCTTTCATTTTTTTCAACAATCTCCATCTTCTCGCTTATGTCGTCTGATGTGTTTTTCAAGGGGCTGCATCCGTAGAATTGATAATACTTGCTTTTGATCGCCTTTCTGAGTTACAACATCCATCTAACTATCAATGTCTGAAATACATTTTCAGTGTGGTCTGAAAATGACTTTTTTTGTTCTATGGTTCCACGGTCGTTCGAGACTTAAAATGGTGAAGGGCCGAAGAGCCCTCAATTGCCTTTGATGATGCCTGAAGTGCTAGAGGGTGTTTGAATGGCTGAGCGGTTTTGACAGACAGATGGGATTTGGCGAGCTGCAACGGTCTCGTAACACCAAGGATTGGATTTTATTTTTCATAGGTTATACGACTCTATATATCTCTGGCTATTCTATTCTTGATAAAGCGATAATCTAAAGATAACACTGCAAGCATAATATGATGTACATTGTATGATGTACAGTCAGTATATTCATGTACTTGCGGTAAGAAACACTCGCTCTTTCTTTCTCACAGATATAGGTTTCACTGAAGCATACTGATGAATGGACAAAACGAAGGATCAGGGGGCGCGTTTTTGCAATTTCTATCAAAATATAGCTGGTTTTTAAACAAATATTTCCAAATAACTGTCTAACTGGCAAGAACTGAGATAACACGAAAGCACATACTAGACGCACGAGGTCACGGCTACATTCGCCTGCGTTTGATGTTGTGGTTCGATAACGAAGACGTGTGAGGAGGATAATAACTACCGTCAGTGTGCGTTTTGCCAATACTTCAATATATCATCAATTCGTAGCACTAGCTTTGATTTGCAAATACTAATATGTAGGGAAAACGATAAAAATAACGCCTTTGATGTCACTCGATTTTCACGCGAAAAATGCCTTTCACGCGTTTGGCATGGGAGTTGAATGCTACGTGCTGGTTGACCAGTTAGCCGTCGGTTTTGCTCCACGTAATCATGTAATCAATGCATAATTTTCTGCAAAGGGCGGATTTGCACACAATATAAAGCAGGTGAATGATTGGACCGGCAAACATGCACTTTTTCCATCGCAGAGTTAGATTAACGAAAAACAAGAGAGAACAAAGAAAAGTAATGACCAGAGATATAAACCAAGCACCACACCAGTGATGATTTTTTTATTAAGACATTGGTAGAAGAAAGCAACCTGGTTTTACAAAATCCTAAATCTCCACAGATGACACCAAACCTTTTTCATGAAAGACCTCTATGATCTGCTGCAAGTAGAAGCATTTTGCCCTAAATTTGTAACTCATTCATGTTTTTACTCGGCACCGAGTAATTCCATGAGATTTTTACGAGACACGAGTCATGCAAATTAAGTTACACATCTCGACGCATCGGTGTTTTACCTAATGCTAGTCTTTTGTATTAATGTGAAACCATATGTTTCATAATGGCCCTGTGATAGGGCTAACAGTATTAATAAATAAATTAATAAAAAAGAATATTGACAATTCCAAAATGAAGTTCATTTCAAGTTGACTATAGCATTTAATATTATAGTTTTACAAATATATCAATATATGTTGTAATATAATATAAAAAGTATGCACATTCCTTCCTATTATCCAGCGATAATGGAATATGCAACATATATGTTAACGTTTAGTTGCTCTTATCATAGGCTTTTATAAATGCTGTCTGAAACAGTTATTTCGCGTTAAAGAAAAAAATTTGAAATGAACCGCTAAAAATTCTCGAAAGACGCCAATAATTCCCCCGTAATTTAGATATATTTGTTATTATTTACTTGAAAACCGACAAAAAATATTGCTATGTTAACCTTTGAAAAAGCCCAAGTATGTGCTTCCTGCCACTCAATAATAGCGCTCAAAAATTCTGGTAAGAACCTAATAATTCCCCGCTAATTTAGATATATTTTCATCCTTTAAATCTGATACAAATCATATTGTTATTTAGCCTTGGAAAAACCCACGTATTGTGCTTCCTGCAACTCAAAATGGCTCACATACAGTAGAGAGCTCGTAAAGCAATTCGATATTGCGTATTCATCGAAGACAATCAAGCGACGATGCATTTAGCTCAAAGATAATACATGTGAGGGCATGTCCCGAGAAACAAACAAGCAAGCAGGCATATTTACCTTGGTGCCTGACGAAAATAGGACAGAAATGCGCATCGATATTGTAACAGCATATTCATTTTGTGTGTAAACGTTCCAGTCATTGGTGCCTGCATTCTAGTTCCTCGCTTTCTTTTTCTCATTTAATTCTTATTTTTGCTGTGGCATTCGCCCGCGCTCCTATGAAATAATGATGATGTCAGGAACCGAGTTGAACACCATGGCGAGTGTGTCAGTGAGCTAAGAACGTGTTGCATAATAGTGACTATCAATGTGGCCAGGAATGTATTCATTGGTGGGATGCAATTTGACTTCACAGTCACCAACTCGAAAAGTAATGGGACCCAGCTGACTAAGAACCCCAAAAGGAACGTCTATGCCTTGGGAAATCTTTACATCAGGCATTTGATTCGAAAAGGTCTGCGCACGACAATGTACATTCTCCACACGCGTACAGAAGGGGGATGATGAGGCAGCGCTTTCGAAAGTGCGTACCTGAGCGCGCTGCAACATAGAACCGTGAACTTTCTTACTAACCGCTTAGAGACTGGGGCGATAGCTACTTATGAACTTGTCTGCCCTAAGCGTCCACACTGCGTTTTCACCGGATTCGCGATGGAGTTATGCTGTACGGCCATGCACTATTTGGAAAGCGGTAAACATGATTGTTGAATTGTTCAACCATGTTCATTGCAAAGGCTACGTATGGCACATGTAAGTCCAACATTATGTGTTGTTTGTTGACATAACTCGCGAGTACGCCATTGACCAGATGCAGGTATAGTGAACCACGTGGGATGGGGAATTGTGGATGGGTGCATCCTAACTCCAGGAGGTGCGAGCTTGTTACATGCGGTTTGTGGCCTCTGTGGGCAACGCTAATTTTCATAGCGTGTCCAAAAGCGGATTGTGTTGTTATCGATAGTGCGATCGCCCAACAAAATACTTCTCCAGGGTTGCCTACCGCATCCACAAGCGTGAGTGCACGGATTCAGATAAATAAATTGGACGTTGCGCCCGGCAATGGTTTGTAGGTTACATGCTCTATATTTTAGCAAGTTCTGGGAACTTCTTTTTTTTTTGTTTCTCGTCGTTGCGAAAGTAATTATGCATATAATGGCTCTACAGATGTTCATCACTGAAAAATTGCGCGCGTTCGGCGTTCGTCATCAATGCTGTTTAGTAATTCCGATTCATCAGAGCACATGAAAAATGTAGACAGGGCCATCTAGTTTGGCAATCGCAGGGTGTTTATTCTCATCCTTGATACAGTTGTTCGCGTTGGAAATGAATTCAACCTGGAGTAGGTATAGATATAAGTTGCTTTCGACAAATTTGTCACAAATATGTTGTCAAACTAATGAGAGCAGTCCGCTCAACGGCGAGGACAATTGTTTGCGGAGGTTTCTGAAGCGCCCCAAAATCAGGTACTCCACCACAGACGTCGGCAGGCCTTGCTCCAGTGAATGTAGAATGTTTTCTGCGTAGTGGCCAATTTTGGTTTTAATCTGCACTCCTATCAGCTCTTACAACTGTTCCGCCGTCATCACTGCTGTAGAAATGTTCTTTGGTGGTACAACCGATTCGTGAAGCGACTTAAGTTGATTGTTGTGTGCTCGGGATGGGGGCTCACCGGAAGGCGCCCCTTGCCAGGACAAAGGCCCTTCATAGAGTTTTGCCGTCATAACACTGTTGACGCCAACTCGTAACGTCTCTTCCTGGGTCTGCTCAACGTTTGATCAAACTCAATTGTGCCCTCTCCGAGCTTCTCTTTAGGTGCTTTTTTCTTTTTTTCCGCAGTTTTGGTACTAAAGATTCATAACCTCTTGCCCTTTTTTAGCCGCTGTACTGGTCCAGACGTTTATATTCTTCTAGATCTTCTTTCTGTACCAACTGAGACGCCCACAAAAAACTTCAGCGAACCAAAATAAACCTGCTTTGGCAGCAACAATGGATATCTGTGGTAACACGTAGCCAAGACACCAGCAACCCTCATGGTTGTATAATCCAGAAATGCATTGTGCGCGTGCTGATTTCAGAAGAGTAATTCAATTGTTTGACTTTTAAAGATAGTAAACGTTTATGAAGAAAATAGATTAATTGAATCACCTGCGAATCACTCGGCAGGATACTCCGCGAAGTTGACGCGCTCGAAATCTAAATTAAGGTCAGCCCAGTTACCTGTGGCACTCTTCGTTAGCTCCTAGTCGCACCATATGACTTTATGTAATTTATAATTCATATAGCATTTAAATGTAGTGAATATTATAGTTTATTACTTTCAAACGTTGCGTTACTGTGGCAAAAACTGTAGTTTTTTAGGCTGTGCGGCGCAGGTGGAAAGTAGATATAAATCAGCACAGGAGAAAATTGTCTCTTTTCCGCTATTTGTCTAATGTTTAACTAAAAAATTAGGTATGTTTTCGAATACATAGGAGGAACTTCATTTTAGATACGTTCATTAGATATTCAGCCTCAGATAAGAGCAAAGGTGTTAAGTACTATACTCACTGGCGGTGCAGTTAGCTTTGAAGTTATCCTACCTTTTTGACACAATATAACCATAAACAATTATAAAAGCCTCACATATCTTCTTGCAAATTGTTTGGAAGTTCCGGTCTTCTTCGTCACATCGCAGTATCGCCATAAGATTGAAAATCAAAATGCTAAAATAATCACTACGTTGCGCACCGAGGCACTAATTATCTGATTGGTATTCTGAAATTTTTGAAGCTATTGGTTTATGCGTGCATTACAGAATATACTATGACGGGAATGATGGATATGTCAAAATATCTGAATGTGAATATATGAAGTTGGAAAAATTCAGTAAACTAAAGGGTCCTGGCACAAACATTTGGCGGTGCTAGACCTGCACGAAACAACTGCCTAGCCGATCAATAAACATAATTTTAAAAAATACACTATTTGAAGATAAACAGGTCAAAAATTCAAGATTAGGCGGCACAAATTATGAAGATGAATTTCACGAACTATTTAGGAATCACGTTTATTTTGTTAATAAAGGTGATTTAAGCCGCCACATGTAAATAGTTTTAAATGGCCACAAAAGGAGTCGATACGTTTACATGTATTTTAAGGTGATTCAAGGAACTCACGTGTATATCCGTTGATTATTTAGACTATGCCAACCAAAAATGCGATAGAGTTTTCTTTCTTTGGAAATGGTTAAGATATGTAATTTTGAAACAATGAACGGAGTAAACATTTGATATTATTGTCTCATGTGCTTGAACTCGCGGTGCCTCACATTTTAGAGTCGATATCTAAATTATCTGAAGGACGGAGCGCTATAATAAAAATTCGTTGTGTTTACGAGGTTCAGATTTAGTTAATGCCATAAAAAGACAGTCTAGAAATGCCCAATGTTCTTTATCCATGCTTGTAAACAAGACCAAATAGAAAACAAACGAAGATCAGCTTTCTCCCAAACATTGAAACTACTAATTTATGTTTCTACATCACCTTAGGTAAACATCGTAATTTCCTAGCCCTAGCAAACACCCACAATAATGTAAAATGCGAATTCGGAAAAACGAAAAAACGTTTGAGGAAAAATGAGGTTTTACTCTCAAATAATAATCTTTTTTTTATAATTTAACCCGCAATTTTGCTAATGGAACAGACCTACACGCCCACCTGTCGTTCATTTCTTTGTCAAAGTGTATTCAACAAAGATTTCTTTAAGAGCTTACGTTTGAAATGGAGCCTTTATTTATGCGTCTGCAAATAGAAAGGGAAAGTTTTTTTATATCAGGCTTATATGTTGCTTCATCTCCAAAGACTAGATATTAACGAGTCACAACAGGTTCAATCTCATGATTTTTTGTAATGTAACATTTGACAACTTTACGTGGGTATTTTTAGAACGTTTGCTATTTATTGTGAAGAAAGTGCATGAGTGTGGACAGATAGTGTGAGAAAGGGCTATGCAGTTTATATGAATATATCTGCCGGTACCAGGGGTGATGGTAAGAGACCATCCAATTGTTGTGTCCACAAAGTTTATTTTTGGCTCTCCAGAGCCAAATGAGCTAAAGAAAGAAATAAAGAGATTATCCGGGAAGACGTTGGAGATGCCATCCCAGGTAGCACGCCAGAGGAATGCCCAACTTGGGCAAAGGTCTGCAAACATAGGGGCCCAACTTTGGCGCAGTTAGGATTTGCACCATGGCACTCATCCGTGCCAAAGTAGGGTGCCTTAGTTGGGCGATCCTATGGCATGCCAAAGTTTGGCTCTTCTCTGGTACGCCAGAGGGGTGCCAAAGTTGGTGCCATACTTGAGCCCTAACTGCCATAGTAATCCCAATCTGAATTCGTGGCATGCCAAGGTTTGGCGTTTCTCTGGTCCACCAGAGGAGCGCCAAAGTTGGTGCCACACTTGAGCCATAACTGCCATGTGCAATCCTAATCTGGAATTCGGGGCACACCTTCGTTTGGCGTTTCTCTGGTCCGCCAGAGGAGCGCCAAAGTTGGTGCCATACTTCAGCCATAACTGCCAAAGCAACGCCTAATTTCGGTATTGGGGACGTGCCAAAGTTTGGCTTTTCTCTCGGTCCGAACGCGTGCCATAGTAGTGCCATACTTGAGCCATAACTGCCAGAGCAACGCCTAATTTGGGTATTTTAGAGATGCCTCAGTTTGGCGTTGCTATGGTCGCCAGAGGAGCGCCAGAGTTGGTGCCTACTTCAGCCATAACTGCCATAGTAAATCCTAATCTGGAAGTCGAGGCATGCCAGCGTTCGGCGTTTCTCTGGTCCGCCAGAGAGCGCCAGTTGGTGCCATACTTCAGCCATAACTGCCAGAGCAACGCCTGACTTTGGTATTTGGGACGTGCCAGAAGCTTGGCTTTTCTCTGGTATGCCACAGAGTGCCGAAGTAGTGCCGAACTTCGTGCAAGTATGTGTACGTTTCATAACATTTGTTGCATATCCAATCACATACACGGACAAACAAAATTGTTTCGATTGCTACCAGAAGTTTATTAAACCACCATCATTACACACAGTGTATTGTCGACATATTCACAAAGGTCACACTTCTCTGCAAAACGAAAAGCAAATTACAAAATAGAATTAACACTGCCCTCATGCCAAGCAAAACTCATCACTCAAAAACCGCAGAGATTGAGAGGAAAGCAGGACTACTATCAGAAGCATGCTTGCAGTGTACTTACTAATAAAAGAGCGATATCATGTAATCCCTGATAGATGCCTAATCCAACTCAGGCACCCCACAAACACTCCCTAGAAGAAGGTTGTGCACATTCAACTGACGTCTCGTCGTCGGCGAAGTAGCAGTTTTGTCGAAGCGTGTGCAGCAAACACATCACAAGAATTCCACGAACGCTCGGTGAAAAGAACACGCCGTGTCTGCAACGCACGAAAGCAACAGAACACTGAAGAGCGCATTTCGAAAACCGAACTACCTGACCCGCCTGTTTCTATAACCGGGCAAACGGCGAAAACAACAGCCCCGAGATCCCATCAGCGTGACAGAGAGAGTCACGTGACAAATTTTCGTGAAACGTTTTTGTCCTACGCGTCCTACGTAGAGAGGTCACGCGTTTCACTCCACCCTTTTGATTTTCTTAAAGCGGCTGTCTGCTCGCTGACAGCCGCACGAAGACCAAAGCAGGTGAGGAGGATTTGCAAAAGGCCAGGTTGAAGGGGAACAACAACGCAGCTAAGCTCCTCGGATTTTCGACGCTTTGAAAGTAAAACAAAAAAAAACAAACAAAAAAAGACAACTTATAAAAAAGACTGCTGTACAGCCAAAAAGCTACAGGGGAGAGAGCGTATCCCGAACTGTTCTACAGTAGGGTAATAAGGGACGGGGAGTCCCAGCCCTTCTGGAAGGAGATAGAATGGAATGAAAAGAAAGGCCACCTCTGTTGGTGACCTCGGCGCCTTGCCTAGTCTGTCAGCGTTCGCGGCTTCCATTATGGGCCTCAGAAAGATAATCTCCTTTCTTGAGAGCGAAATAGAAGGGGTGCTTATGTTTTGCGGGCTTGTCGCCAACCGATAGGCCTCAATTATTTCTCTCGACTCGCTTGCAGTGGCCTCCCATGGTTTGTCGCGCCACCAAAATTAGGGGCAAGCCGGGATATTTTCTCCCGTGAATGACGATCGGGCGCTGAGAATCCGAAGCAGCTCTTTCGGCGTTTATTTGATGTTCTCGGAGTCGCTCGTTAAGGCATTCATTTGCGCAATGTACATGGCCCCGCAGGACAGGGGGTTCGACGTACACTTCCTCCGCTTCCTCTCCTTCCTCAAGATTCTCCTTTCCTGTACTCCCACGGAGCGGGCGGGCTTTGAGCTTGAAGCCGAAAAGAAATGTTGTTGAGGTTGAAAAATTGTCTTGCTTGTATCGTCCCATATGTTGTCTCCACTTTCTAAATGTTTAAAAAGTACCAACACGCTCAAATAGTACAAGTTCCGGGATTTTATTTTAATTCTCTAAAGTGTAATGCGGGACCGGCGCCACGGAGCCCCGGTCGTTTCCGCCTTTTGTTATCGCTAGGATTTAACAGTGCTCAGTCACAATGCAAGACACGCACAAAGCCAGGCTCGCTTTTGCAATGCGCCGCCTAATACTGATATCTGTTGAGGAGACATGCGCACATCAGTCTCTCGCAGCGCTAGCTCGATCTCAGCACTTTCTGTAAAGGCGCATTCACACCGAAAACGTAAGCAGTCGCAGAAAAAATTGGATGGTCACTCTGGCGTGTGCGATGAGCGAGTCCAACGCCTTCGTTGGCGAGTCGCTTCTCAAGAACCTCGCTCCGAACGCCGTTGATTGGCTCAGCCTCTCCCCGACTAGATCAGCATCGCAAAAAGTCGGGTCAGGAAGCGACTGCTCAAATCGCGTCGCTTTTTGCCCGCGATGGTCGCTTTTGCAATGAAAGTTATCGCGCGACTAGATCGCATCGCCGGTGTGAACGCGCCTTAATGTCGAACCAGTCTCACGGCGCGTCGCGATATTTGCGTGTGTACCTACGCGGCGAGTACAACATCCGGCACAATTTGCGTTTGCAAAGCCTGGTCCAGCCGCGCCAAAACATTCAGCCCGCCTTTGGACTGGAGAAATCAAGAGACACCCAAAATAAGATAAAGGGGCCAGCCGAATAATACTTGATTTATATTTAATTTAGATGAAGACCACCCGCGTACACCCGCTTACATTAAATACCTCATCAGCCGAACTCCAAGGCACTAAGCCTGAGTTCTGGCACTTGTTTGGCAACTTTGGCCCGTAGCTGCGAGATGACAGCCGAACTATCGGGAAGCGAAAGCCTAACTTTGGCACTTGTTTGGCGACTTTGGCCCGTAGCTGCCAGACGACAAGCCGAACTATCCCGGAACCGAAGCCCAGCTTTGGCACTAGATTGGCGACTTGAGCCCAAATATGCCAGATGTCAACCGAACTACAAGGTAGTAAGCCTAACTCTGGCACATCTGTGGCAATTTTGGCCCGAAGGTGCCAGATGACAGCCGAACTATCAAAAGTGAAGCCTAACTTTGGCATATGTTTGGCGATTTTGGCCTAAAAATGCCAAATATCTGCCGAACTACCGTGCATTAAGCCTAACTCTGCATTTGTTAGGTGATTTAGGCGCAAAGATGCCAGATGACAGCCAAACTACCAGGCAGTGAAGCCTAAATTTGGCACTTGTTTGGCAAATTAGGGCCAAAATACCCAGACTGTTGCCAAGGGAGGCCAGGTTTGGCTCTGCTTTGGCTTCTTCGGGCTTTTCAATGCCCTAAACTCCCAGACAAAAGCCAAGTTTTGGCCCAGAACACGGTGCTACATGGGATCATTTTGTGTATACAAGCTGCGAGCCAAATAAGGTATATAAACTTTTGCCTGAGACTTTCTCATTTCTTGAACTTACATTCAACCTATTCAACCTGTTTTTTAACTCACAGCAACCATTAATAACATATCATGATAAATGTTTACGAGCTTGCCCTAATAATTTAGTAGCTTTCTAAAAAAGCGCTATCCGTGGAGGTTTTGAGGCTTTGGACGTTATATTTACGTAAAAAGAACATTTATTTACCTGTCTTAAGCCCTACCAAGTAATTATTTAACATAATCGTCGAAAAGGATTCACCGGTAACGAAAAATATTATGTGTGGGAAGTGATGAGCACAATAATACAATAATTAACGTAAACCCAACGTTTATGTTTATTGTGCCATTCCTCTTCGTTGAATGCTACCATTATTTTGGAATAAGTATTTTGTCTGCGAGTGTCATTTATGTAAAATACACATTGAGATGACATGCAATGAATTATATTCGTGGGGGTGTAAAAAAACAATTGATATCGTTAAAATCGTTTTTCAATGTTCGCTAGATTAGTGATTAGTCGAATGCTTGGTTACTTGGTAAATCGATCGACACCCTGAAAATAGTGTAAATAGACGGAACAGATTTTAAAAAAATTCGCGCTTTAGAGTTTGTTGTTAAATATTTAGGCATCTATCTTCAACAGTAATATTAGTAATGAGGACAGAGGAGCAAGGATAGTAGGCAATCATTGGCCTTGCTGAGATATCATTGTAGAAATGAAGGCTAAAGATAATTTATAGTTGTTGTTTCGTGATACCTAACAATATTTGTTTTTGTTAATATGACCGATACGTTTTGAGAATTTGCAGCTTTCAACAAAGGTCAATGAATGGAAGAACATTTTCGCAATATTTTTGCTAATTTCCATGTGAAATGTTTGTACAAATAAAATAAAGGTATCACAGTTTCCTCAACAGAATTTGAAACGGTAAATCTGACCCTCCAAGACACCGGCGCTCCCTTGGTACATTCTTCAGCTGCTCCGCAATTGACTGCAGCCATTTACACCGACATGGAGACTACAACAACACGTGTGTATGATCGTGCCTTTTTTCGGATGTTGATTTAATTTTTACGCTTTCCAAATTAACGCATTTTGAAATACAGTACATATGATATAATTAATACGCAGAATGTTTTGTTTTGGATTTTGCGCGGAATGTGGACCGCTCGGTGTTGGTGCGAGAGCGTTACACACAAACCAAGGCACCATAAAACATGCATAGCATATTGCACGTAAGCAATTAGCATTTAACGCATTTATAATATCATGTGTAGCACACACGAACGACTATTGGCACACCCAGATTTCGAATCCTCGCTACGCAGAATACATTGCCTTTTGTAAGCGTCGTAACCATATTTATACGATCAAAGACGGTTCGGTAATCTACAGCAGGGAAGCTAGATTGGTGCGTGGGTCAAGTGGTGTAAGATGTTACACTAATTTTATCGGAGAACTTAATTGGTGCATGAGTCACGTGATGTACATTATTTCGTTAAATTTTGCAGGGAACTTGATGTTAAGTTAATGTAGGGCCTCGGACATCAGGACACGTGTTGATAATTTTCGGCCACAATGAGGTGCAAACTTTATGTTTACGCTCACGCCGTAGAAAAAAACGGGAAACTGGCTGCTAACAGCAGTCGTTGTAAAAAGAAGAAAACAAATTAGCACCTTGCCCATATATTTTTTACAGAAAGGAGTGAACGCGAATGTCTTGAAATAGTTCTCAACTCATCGAGGTTTAAGAGAGTGAACGCGGTGCGACCGCAGTCATGCGTACAGCAGAACAGGCAACTATCAGATGGTTAGTATACTTAATTCTTAACAAAGCAGAATATCGTACAGGTGCCACACACAGGACATAGCGCGTATCGCCATGTGACAGAAATTGCAGTAGATTTCAATCGGATCAACCTTTATTTTACAACACACACCTTTGAGCGCAATTTCGCCAAACTTAACAATTTACTCAAGCGTTCACAAATTCCGTTAAGACAGCTGCGAGCTCTTCGAGGTGTTTCTTTTAAGTTACGCTTAGTGACGTTACTACCGTGAGATGAACAATCTCGTAAAAAACACTGGGAATGCTTCCTGAGTCGAGTTTTCTCGTCATTGTTATTAGCGAATGTCGTCCCGTGCGTTTTATTACTCGCACCATCAAATGCACACGCACTTCGTAGCACCAAATTTCTATCGCCGTAATGCCTCACCACGTAGATCCTCGTAAAACACTTGCCTCCGCCAGTGTAAAAAAAAAAGTATTTTCAGTTTAGGTAATATGTAACGCCTGCGCCGCTCTATACTTCAACGTCAAGGGATGGAGTGATGAGGAGTGCTCTGGGACTGGAGGTTGCGCTCCCAGCAAAAAAAACAATCAGGCACCACACTCCCTTTCAAACAGCCGTACTCACCTGCACTGGATAGATAAATCGATAGCGCTTCAAAAGAACCACGCGAATTCACCAAAGGTATATTCTGAGTAATGTCAATATATTTTCCTAACTTGATTTTCTTATAAAAAAAGTGATTTGAGCAATCAGATTGATATATGTCTTAATTCACACGGTGACTTATTTAGGCAAGTGATAAGCGAGAGGTTTAATGCAGCTTTCTACTTTTTCAGGGGTTCCCATGATTCTGAAACCAATCATCTGCTCGTACAGGATTCAGCTATTATCCTCCACAAAGCCACCGCGGCCTGGCGTATGCGACTACATTTTCATGGACTGCCTCTATCACAAACAACACCGTGTAACCATTTTTGACATTCAAAGCAAAGGCATTGAGTGGTTCCTCGCTATTATCAATAATTATTTAGATGAAGACAAAAACCAGACAGAATTTGGGCTTTTTATAAACTACCAGTAAGTTCCATGCTTCAAGTTTTTAATTTGCACTAAATGTATCAAGAGATTTACAGCCGTATAAGTTACAATAAGAACCAGGCCTGTACAGAACAGAATATACATAAAATGAAACAGTGGAACCGTGAATATGGGTTTCTCATAATCAGCCCAATTAACATTATACAACCGCACAATATATTTGTGATAGAAGTATATTGAGATCAGGAATGTGCGTTTGTAAAAATCGAGCAGATTAAGAAACCAGCAAAAGTGCCTAAGTTTTAAATTGTATTTGGTAAAACAGTATTTAGAACGGTGATAGCTCATGCCAACGGCCAACGCATATGATAGCTATTTAGGGCTGGTAGCAGTAAAATGTTTACTGATGCATGACGTCAAAGCAACGTTTTACGGCCTCCGGTTGTAATTGTAAGAATAAAGAAAGGACTCGGAATTCAGGAATGGGGATTGCAGGTGAAACAAAAATAGCATTTATTGAACTCGGTAACTTCATTTAGCTCGCGCAATATTACTAAAATATAAACGTTTACTACGCAAATCCAGTCATACATTTCCCACTTAGGAGCGTTTCCACTTCCTGATTATGTCCTCGGGAGCCTTGTTGATGATGAGCGTGTAGATTTCACTGCAAGCAGCTCGGCGTAGGTTGCTGGCCCGCTGCAGCTTGGTTCATGCCCCTACGGGCCTTCACACGTCCGTACGGGGCGTTCTTCGGCTACCAGGTCCACCGGTGTTTAGATGTTCTTTTTACAGAGCCAGCTTATGTCGACTGCCACAAGCTTGCATGTGCGCTTGCCTCGGCTTCGGTGCCTTTTATTTGTAGGAGATAATCAACAACATCACTACTTCCGCCGCTCAAGACAATTGTTTGGAAACAATTCCACGACTAAAAAGAAGGTTGTGTGTATCTTTCTTCTTAGAAATACTACTGTTACAGGTATTACATTAAACAAAAATGTTTGCAGCACTAACAAGAGATAGTAGATACAAAACGGCATAAGTAATCAGCCCTAAAGTTCTGACTATCCATTTTGACAGGGTAAATCTTAGGCTGTGGTGATCTCAGGCTGTGGCTGTGGAACTATGAAGAAGAAAACACGCTAGCAGCGAAAGAACAGAAAGGGAAAGAAAATGTCACAGAAGACAATGAGTAGGAAGGTGGTACTGACCCAACTGAATCGGAAGGGGAACTCATCACTAAGTGGAACTGGGTCGCACAACTATACTCAAGATATTGCGTTACCAAAGGAAGTAGGCCTTACTGCACAACGCAATACCTTTTAAGCCCGCGAAGACGCTGCTGCCCAGCGCCAAGTCAGCAGGGGGTTTGGTACATTCCGTCTTTGATTCCGGCCTTGCACTGCTCTTTAAAACACTGAACTGCACCTCACAGCGTTCCGGCTAGGACTGTAAGAATATTCTTAGCTATTTTATATTACAGGTCCCCCTCGCGCTTCATCCTGTTTGTTCTAATACTGTGCAAAACGTGTAAATGTATTTGTCATCGAACAAACTGCATTCGACCTCTTTTTCGCGTCCTGCGCCCGCGAGTGCGAAAAGTCCGACACATAGGCTTTAGGGATGTGTTTGTAACAATTGATTGAAGCTTCAAAAGAGCGTTTCGTAATGTGAATTTTATTATGAGGGATGGCATTATAGGGGTTTAATCGATATCCCTCGATAACAAAGCCGTACTGGTAATAGAAATGTCGTAATCCGCGAAGGCCAACGCTGGTCATAAATTAGATACAACGATTGCGTCAACGTTCGGCTTAAACTTACTTAACATTGAAGCCGGCCGTTCACGCCACACCGGCTTCCAATAAGTGTCCAGCATTGGCTCTCACTAATGGCACTAAATATAGCAACACTGTGGCCTTGTCTTCTCAGCGGTATTGCGAAAAAGAAAGGACGAACAGATACAGAAGTATCAACTACTGCCAGCTCGTTTGCGCCCTAACCTTCTGCTCATAAACTGACCCTGTTCAATATGTCCGCCCACCATCTGTAGTCGAATATTTTTTCTACATCACAAGCATTTCTCTGATAACTTTCACGGAGACAGATGAGCCTAGAACTCTGGAGATCAATATATTAAAAAGAACAGTAATCCAACACCAATCACTTTGTACTCTAACACCTCTTTGGCCGAAAGGCCTTATTGGTGCTGGATTCTGCCACCTCTAGTAGGTTAGCGCAAGGCAGACTGCAAAAAGTTGTGCCTTAGCGTTTGTTTGACAACACGTGTTCTACCAACTGAACACGAGTTCCAGGCTAATGCGCTCCACAACATAGCGCTTTCCATTTTGTAACCAGCACTGAAATAATATAGTTGACCGAGAAATCCAGCACTAGGGTACTGGTATTTAGGAGAGTGTTGGGCCAACACATCCTGAAAGTTG